>BGPR01021122.1:0-26911 GCA_013235015.1 Araneus ventricosus
CAAACATACTTCAATTTCAGACATGTGCTGTAATTGTTTGTTATTACTCAAACCAATGGAGAAAAAACCTTTGTTAGTGCAAATTTCTTCAAATTAAGACTTTTGAGGCTAAGTTAAAAGACCAGTCAGGAAGCCTGAGTTTCTTGTCAGCTGAGGAATTGAGTGGAAGTTCATTCTGCCAGGCATGGTGGCTTGTGGGAAGCTGCAGTAAGAATCCTTAAATGCATCTTAAGAGAGATCGTGGGAAGGTCAAATCTAACATACAGGAGGAGTTTTTGACTGTGACATCAAAGAATTTTAGAATTCCAGGACCCTAACATAATAAGGCAGTGCCCGGATGGGTTTAATGCTTTGGCTTTACCGCTCATTTTAATAGGCGAGTCAGTAGAACTCTAATGAAAACAATTCACTGATTTGGATAAATTATCATAGAGATGGCAACGGGTGATTGGTGCAGCTTATTTGGAAAAGATGGCATCGAGGCTATCCTAAGTGAATTGCAAGCAACGTAACAGAGCGAGATTCAAAAGAAAAATAAAAGGTGGGTGATCGTTTGTCCTGGTCGAGCAATATGCACTACATTAAATGGCCTTTGGGCAGAGTTAAAAATCTATAATTAAATGTCACCTCTAATTAAATTCGTGAAGTTTAAAACCCATGATATAAACGAGCCATTTATGATAATGCCTATTGCTATGCAGTTTGAATTTCATTCATATTTATTAATATTTTTTATTGAGTGTATATATTGTGAGTTTTAATTGTATAGTGCTTTGTGGTTGTGAATCCTCTGAATGCAAGTGTCTTTGCATTTTCTTTGTGTGCGACAACTTTAAATTTATTTAATTGCCAACCACCTTTAATGTTGAATGTATGTACATGTCAACAGGGGAATGTTTCACCCGCTGCTTGTCATCTTATTATTAGCGTCCAGATGGCTATATTCTTATTATATATATATATATTAATATATAGTAACCTTGATTTTAATAAAATTTACCAGATCCATGAGGCTTGTGTGTGACATGATATGTCCTTTTCTGAACTATGTGTGACACTAACCACCTGTAAAATTATATTGAAATTTTAGCCCTGTATTTGGACGTCAAATTTGATTGGTAACCTCACGTTACGTTGTGTGCCGGCAAAACCCCTTGCTGCACTGATGAATGAAAGGCGTAAGCTTCGGGTTTCTGTATTGCCGTGAATTACTTTTATTAGATTCTGTATATGTAAGCAGAAGTAGGTTTTTTAATTTGTCTTGTGTGCAAACGTTTAGCAACAAAAGAGAAAGTTGTGTAGATCGTTCTCTTTTCTATTGCATTCGATGAGAGTAAAATTGTTAATTATCCATGTCTCTTATTTTTATTTATTTTCATTTATATTTATATTTTATTTATTTATTTTCAAATGTATTACCATTAAATCATTTTAAAAACAATTGTACATATATAATAATTTTAATATGTGTTTTATATTGGAATTCAATATTTGAATTTGGTTTATACCTAACATGTCGTGTGTATTCGTGTCAGCGTCACTAAAAGTAGAAAATAAAATAAATAAAAAAAAAATTAAGGGTTTGTCTTTTGATAAAATGCACTTTAAACGTAAAATACGTTTACACATTATAATTTCGTCAAATTAGACTCAAATTAAATTTACTGATTACAATAAAATGCATAGTTCGAAAAAAAAAAAGCATATGGTTGCCTTATATATAGCCCCTTTATTTTTCTGTATATTTCCTCAAACCGATGGAATACAGTGGTACCTCGAGATACGGTGCCCTGACATACAGTTAATGAGATGCAGGCGCTGTCGAGCAGCGAAGTTTTGTTCGAAATACGACGACATTTTGAGATACGAGGAACGGCCAGCTGCGACACTGCACACGGCCCGCAGTTTACTGCGCCTGTACTCGTGCATTATCCACGTATTCCTGATGTGTTTGTTACCTCTGTTTACTAAAGTTTTTCTACTGCGCTTTTTTGTGCATTTACATACTTTATCACATTTCTTTCTATAACCATGGGTCCCAAGAAAGTGAGTGGAAAGGTCAGTGCTCAGAAGAAGATGATGTCTATTGAATTAAAGCGTGAAATCATAGAAAAAAATGAGCAAGGTGTGCGAGTAGCTGACTTGACGAGGCAGTACGGGCGTAGTACTTCAACGATATGCACTGTGCTTAAACAGAAGGAGTCGATAAAGGGTATAACGCCAGCTAAGGGCGTTACAATAATTTCTAAGATCAGGAGCTCTCTCCATGAAAAGATGGAGAAACTGCTGATGGTTTGGGTGACGGAGAAGCAGCTTAAAGGCGATACCTTAACACAGGGCATCATATGCGAGAAAGCACGAGCGATTTACGGTGATTTGCTGAATCAGACCCCGCGCATTTCCACCGACGAGGCATCGGAAGACTCGTTTAAAGCCAGTCGAGGCTGGTTTGACAACTTTAGAAAAAGGGCCGGCATTCACTCCGTTGTCAGGCATGGTGAGGCAGCAAGTTCAGATGTGAAGGCAGCTGAGGATTATCTCAAAACTTTTTCCGAACTGATAGAAACCAATGGATACATCCCCCAGCAAGTCTTCAACTGTGACGAAACAGGGCTTACATTTATGTGACCAAAATACAAATACATATGTATGTACACTTTATCAAACCAGTTTTTTTTTGCTTTACATTCTCCTTTATTATGTTTTTATACATTAGTTGTCATTTATGAATACATTTTACTTATTCAAAAACACGTAACAAAAACAATTAGGGGTAGCATTTTTGGGGATGGAACGGATTAACATAATTTCAATGGGAAAATTGCTTTGAGATACGAGCAAATTGACATGCGAGCAAGGTTACGGAACGAATTAAACTCGTATCTCGAGGTATCACTGTATTCCTAGAAGGGAAAGGCGCCCACGCTTTTATTCAAACCATGCATTTTATTTTAATACGAAAAATTATTTTTTTACTTTTTTGTTCATTTCGACGAAATTATAATGTGTAAACATATTTTCTCATTTAAAGTGCAATTTCAATAAAAGTTTATACCTTATTTCGGATTTAGTTTGGTTTAGTTTTAGTCATAGAACGCCGAATTTTGAAGCAATACGTGGGCTATTTTGGGAGAGACCTATAATTATGAACCGCGGTCAATTGATGAGGACGAAAGTTGAACTGACACCCCTCTCAAATATTCCGCACCACACCAGCATGAAAACCATAGACTTACGATACGAATAGACTGCTCGTGGAGGGTTGCAATGTGAAGCAAGCACCTCGTCACGTGACTCGTGGACGCGACCGAGACACTTCGTACGGGAATCCTTTGTTATTTCAATGCGCGAGTAAGAAAGGCCAGCTGAGGTTCTCATGAAAATTCATCGAAAATGGTTAAATCCTGTTGTACATACGAGTGTACAGAAAAATTTATCAAAGGAGGATCTGTTTTATTTCATCGGTAAGTAAAATTTTTATGATTTTTTGCTTTATTAATGCAAAATAGCTACACAAAAATACGTCTTAGCTCTTAGCTGTGGCGTTTGTTGCAATTGAAAACGATATTATCCAATTTGTTGTGTATGAAATTAATCCTTTTCTTAAGTTAATTGTTAATTATCCTCTTTTTGAAGTATCTATAGATTTTAAGTGCCTATTAGTGTTTAAAATATGGAATTTTATCAGACACATGTAGATTGAGATATTTGGCGATGTGTTGGCGAAGTTGTTTACATTCTGAAATTTTCGTGTTTTTTGTGTTATTTAAAAGAAAATAAAATTTTATGATCATGAAATAAACGTAGAATGTTTTTCAATGTGTAAAAAAGATAAGCATAGTTCATTTTCAGTAAAAATTCATCTCTAGGTATTTTTTTAAACATTTTCTTTTATGCATATAATTAAGAAGCTATATTATTAATAAAATTTAGAACTCAATAACTTCTTTTTGTTTAATTTTCCTTAATTTATGTGTATATGATGTTTGAAAATTTATTTAATGTTTTTTATTTACTCTTTATTTATTTCTCTTTCGCTTTTTTTTATTACAAGTATTATTTTCCAAAACAAAAGTATTATTGGCATGTCTTAAAGATTTATCTGATTATTTTTCAGATTTCCAAAAAATCAAGAAAGGAGATATATTTGGGGAAAACACATTCGCCGGGAAAATTTTAAAGCAACAAATAGTTCTTTGATTTGTTCCATTAATAGTTAACACAAATAACTATGGCTTAAATAATTGTAATTTAATTGGTAATATAACTTGAAAACTAGATCTGTATAAATTATTGCCCATAGATGTGATGTGGCAACAAAAGAAATTAGCAGTGGCCTGTATGTTGTGAGAACATTAGTAGAAATATAAGTGTTAAACAACATGTATTTAAGATGAGATCGTGCTTATAAAGATATTATTTTTATTTTATTGATAAAAGAAATTTTACATATATCTTTCTTTTTTATCCATTTATTACTTTGAATGAAACTAAATTTGGGCCCTTGTTAAACTATCGCCATATCTGAAATGGCTGTCATTATTTACAAGTTTATTTTTCAAGTTTAAGAAATTCTCATTTACAAATTGAAATTCTTTACATTGTTCTATTTTTTAGATGAAAAAAATTTTATGACTATAAAAATAAATATAAGAAATAACATTAATAACCTTAAATTCTTTGGAAAAACCAAATTATTTTTTAAAATTTCAATTAAAATAAATAAGTTTTGATGATTTTATTTACTAAATAATTTAGCCAAGGCATATAAAAGGATTTATTTCAGAGGGGATACATATGTCTATTTAAGGAACATGATCCATAACATCTGAAACTAGTCGATTTATTTCGGAAAGGGCCTCAGCCTCCTTATATACGCCCCTGAAATTAAGTAGTTATTGCTTTAAATAAAAAGATTTTTTTTATTTAAAAAGTTTAAGTATATAATTTGTTTTTGTTACAGTCAGTTGAAGTATTATATTGTGTAAGGTTTAAAACAAATGAAATTCCTAGTCACATAAAATCCAATTATTTTGATTTCTTCCGTTCGTGAGTTAGTTTTTAAATGAACTAAAATAGTAACGTTTCGCTACTTGTAGAAATACTACTCGTTTTCCAATACTCCTCATACTCGCTTCGCCAGATGTTGCGATAAGAAGCCAAGAAGTTCCTCTTTAATCACGTGACGAGTGGAATTTCTACCCAGGTGCTTGCTTCACTCCGAATGCTGGTTTTTCTACAGCGTGAGCAGTCTAACTCTATCCTTAGTCTATGATGAAAACGTTTGCCTCCACTAAGCATGATTTAACAAGAACAGGGCCCGTATACAGGGAGGATCTTCAGTGGAATCGACTTTTGAACCAGGCAGCCCTCCGGTTCCAAAGCTGACACTTTAACACTAGGCCACCGTGGCCTTCTAGTTTGATAGAGCAAAATTTCGCAATGTGGGTTCGAGATTCAATATTTCATCACCTAACCTCTTCTTGTGCTACTAAAAAATTCCAGTGAGAACAGATTTTGAAAATCAATAAAATACGAGTCCTCTCTAAGCAATGTTTCGAATTTTCTGCAGTGTATTTCCCTCATTCCACTTCTCAATTCGACATGTTCATTACAGCTTGTTGAGAGAATATTGCCTAGTTTTTCATTTGTCTTAGAAGCATATTGAACTCTGGCCAGCCCAAGGATCCACCTATTAAGAACGCTAATAGTAAAACCTATCCCGATTTTACCTCAATAAAAGAATACAAAACTTTCATTAGTTATTACTCTATCGACATATCTGAAGAAACTTCGCATAATTTCTTATTTGAAAGTCGAATAGTAAAGAAGCTGCTCCACGTAAATTCGCGGTATACTTCAGCTGATATGTTCTTTTCATGAAGATCCATATCCTGGCAATCCTTGGCGTCACCTAAAGTCCTGTTGCAGGAAATATTGGAAGCATTGCTTTAAAGCAGTTCAAGTGAATGCCCCTATCAGCAGTACGCTCTGTTTGAATAAAGTGTGGTGTTAACGTTACAAGTTCAAAATACTGAAGCCATATTTGAGATGTTTTCCCTCATTGCCTTAAACCTTTATATCATGTCGAGAAACAGTTTTTTCAGCTTTATGAAGCCTTCATCTTCTTCCAGGCAATGAAACGAATAAAAAGAATTAAAACATAGCAACCACAATCATTGAGTTACCGGAAATGTTTCTTAGTATACCTATTATATTAAAGTACTGTGATTATAGGTTTCACAGAAAAGTTGATGAAATAAAAAAGAAAGCAAAATCAATCAGGATATTTACCTGAGCATTCAGAAATTGAAGAGAAACGCGCAATCAAATATTTATTTTAACAATGAAAACAGTTTGCATTTCATTACAACAACGAAAATTATTGCTGTAAATAAAGTTTAATTTTTTTTAAAAAAAACTATTAAACTTAGATGAAAAAAATTGTACGGCAACTTAATTGATAGCATTGAAAATATATATTCTTTAATTCTTATATTTTGTAAAAATTATTTTTTTGTTATAATAGTATTGATGGACAATCGGGGGAAAACGCCAAAAGTTCCCTTAATATTTAATTAATTAGAATTTCAAAAAAATATCTTCACGGTGCATATTCTCATCCTCCAAAGTGCGTTTCTGCTTAATTTCGGAGCTCTAGGCCCAGCCGTCTGCTGCCCTGTTGAGCGCCAAAACACGCACACACATTCTCCTCCTTTACTAGTATGGATATCTAAAAACAAAAGAGTGTTTAATTTTGGTAATTGTTCCTGAAATTTTGTTTACATCGTCAAGGATCTATTTATCACAAATTTATGTTATTGTTGTAAATTTAAAAAATATTATTATTAAATTTGCTATCAAAACTTTCCTTCCTTATTTTCGAAGCAAACTTTTCGTTAAAGAAAAAATGGTCAAAAATCTGTTTTCCACAGAACAACTCTTTTTAGCGTGGTGTTTCCAATTATCTTTTCCACATAACAATAAACTTCATGTAACTAATATTTCATTATTTAAAGTCAAATTAACATTTATAATGACAAGAACACTGGAAAAATAGGAAATTTCGCACCTGTTATCGGTATCTTTCAGTCTGCTGACGTTGTGCGCATATCTTTTCAGTAGAAATAACGCATGAGTGCTTAGTTATTTTTTATTTATTTATTTTGGTTTCTTATAAAGAAAATGTTTTCCACAAGACAATCTTGAGTTAATAAAATCTTGCCAAGTAAAAATCTGAAGGCCTGCACGATTCGACTTAGCTTCTAAGGCTTTAATAACCAGATAAAGTAACTAATGATTAATTTCTTTATTAATCACACCAATACACTCACCCATAGGGTAAGGAGCTTTTTAACGGTCCGCTAGCAAGCATACAAAGAAAAAGTGACGCATTGTTGAAATATTCAAAACAAATAGAGAATAAAAATATAATCCACAAAAATAATAATATTTGTAATACATTAAAAAAATAGATTTATGTTCTTTAAATGTGAGAGATACGCATTAGAACTACCCTCTAAAAAGTCTTAAAGGCAATACGACCAAAATAAATTATTTTTTAAATCTGCAGCTAAAGAAAACTAACATTGATTAAAAGAACTTAACATTAAAAGGAATAAATAAAATCAGATTAAATGGAACAGAAAAAAGACACATCACCCAACAGTGTGACATGTGCAATAGCATCCGAATGCTAATTGATTTAATTTATCGACATTCAACAACATTAGCAATTATACAATAAGATCTCCAAAGTAGAGAAAAAACGCTCATCAAGAGAACAATTTAAAACTAGATTTTTCACAAATGGAAACTTTGAATTAACTACTTAAAGAGCGATTCAAATTAATAAATAAAATTACAGTTAGTTGTCCATTGTGGTCACCTCTTAGGCAAATTCGAGAAAAGTTGTTCTTCAGCCTCTCTCCGCTTTACCGTCAGTGTAGTGATTTCAATAGGGTCATAACAAAATTAACGCCATATATTCGTTGGCTTTGAAGCTTCTTCATTATTTTTGGCTTATAGTCTACATGGTAAAAAATTAAATTTCCATAAATTTAAATATATATATATACTGTATACAATTAGCGAGAATATGTATAGGAATTTGAAAAATACATAACAATCCGTTTACAGCCAGTTAAGTTTAAATGTAAATATACTAATTCTTATTTCCTGCAATGGGATGTTGCAGTCCCACAAAAAATCTATTTTTTAAATTTAAATTTTTTTTCTGTAATTACGTAGAAATTGGGATTCAAAATAGTCCTGTATAAATATCGCATTATCAATAAAATGAAAGAATTTAGCGAATTGGTGAACTATATTCCTATGGAAAATAAATTCGAAACTAAATTTATTTCTTCACTATGCTCATTTCCATATGAAAATAAAAATCTTATAAATTTTACCACTTTTTTTAATTAAGTATGTTTTATGTATAAATCTTTTCTTCGTTTCCAAGCGTAATCTTTCGTGTCTTCGTAAAACTAAAAATGATGGGCTTAAGGAAGAAAATCTCAATTTCAAATAAATAAATATTGTACCATTACTAACAATGCTGTCTCCAACTTCACAACCAGTCTTTGCTGACATTGCCAAAGCCTGTAATAAGATATGAGCTCTAAGGGTAATTTCATACAAATTCCTTTACTACATTATCTCAAATATATACCCATATAGGAGTCCCTCATTTTAAAATCAAATAATTCAGCAGATGAGATCGACAGAAAAAATAAAAAAGATCGTATACTTTGAAAGTCGTCATATTCTGCCGCCATAATCTGCCATTGCGCTGTACGTTCCAATGGTAGGCAAATTCATTAAAAGTTTGCTCTAAAGTATAGAATGATCAATCTTCGGACAGTTCCGTTGTGGAAAAAGTTACGGGTTTGGAACAATTTGCTGTTATACTAATAGCGTTAGAAAATCGACCAGACACTTTGCGGTGAATGCAATTCAGGATACGAGCACACTGCAGCCAACTGATTTTTGTCCTTCTTGAGGAATACTTCGAGAACATAGTCATTGCTTCGAATCGTTCAATATTTACTTGAACAAGCATTGACTGGCCTGCATAGTTTTTTTTGCGGTTGTTGGTTTTGCGGCATACAAGTAAGTTGAATCACAAATAAGAATAATTGAAATTAATAATTAAACCTTGACTGTAGAAAAATCTACCGAAAATCTGAAGGTATTCGGAACATATTTTTTTTCAAATATTCTGCAGAAAATCTGAAGGTATTTGGAGCATATTTTCTTCAGATTTTCTGCAGAATTTTCGCAGATTTTTTTTAGCTGGGATGCTACTGTAAAAAGTGGTCTACACATACTTTTCATTAAAACTAATTTTTAACATATGATATAATTTTAAAAAAATAATGCCTAACATTTTCTGAATAGCAACAGAACGAAACTTCGATAGAAATCTACGGAGAATATGAGCAAGCAAAAAATTCAGCTATTTTTTTAGAATAGCTTGAGTAATTTGCAATACATTTTCTATATTCCCTCTAATAACGACGCACTAAAAAATCCTATCTTATGTGATGCCGTACAATTTTTCTCAACTTTTAACATCGTTTCCACAGTTGTCTTATAATTGGAGTGTAAAATTCTGATGAAATTTTGTCCTCCTACCCATTTCTATAATAATGTCATAGAATTCCATCTATTGAGGTAACGGATGGTGCTGAAACCTCAAAATAAAAAAAATAGATTATATTTTCTCCCTTTACTGATAGCAATATCAAACTCATATTTTTTTGCCAGCCCGGACATAAAAATCCAGGCTTTTAATTAAAGGATTGTTGGTCCAATATTTGCAACTGTCTCTGTGTATTATAATAAAATTTATATAGAAAATATTTGTGTTAAAATAGTGGTAAACCTTTTATATACACGTATATGTGTGCATTTGCAAATGTTTGGTTTTTTTCTACTTCCTTTAATCTAAGAACTATTTTCAAAATTAATAAAATGTAAGTTGTAATAAGGAATGTTGAATAAACGATACCTTCTAAATTATTTCCTGAGCAAATTGATCGGTTTTTAAACATCCTCAAAATACGGCCACACGAACGTTTTCTCACATCCGCTGCTTGAAGGTTATCCGCGAATTATATACAGAATAATGAAGCGTAGGGATGGCCAGACTCGACTGTTTTCGGCTTGGGTGCATTACGGCGATCTTTACGTAAGGAAAGAGCTAGGCTTATTTCACGAGCGGCTAGTTCGCGGCGATTTGCTGCACTTCGGCGTTTCCGTTTGTATTTTTCGTGTTCCAGGGCCGGATTATCAAATAGGTAAAATATCCAACTGCCTAGGGATCCCGCAACTTTCGGGGGACTCGGGTCTCGACTTGGCATTTTCTCTGGCATATTCAGGGTTTTTTCTAAATTTGTACTTTCATTTGATTTTCTAAGGTCATGTACTCGAAGGTAGTAAAATTAAAATTAAATACCATTTAAATTTCAGAACACTTTTCTTAGTATTTTTTTCAAATTTTCACTTTCTCTTGCAGATATATGCAGTCAATCTTTTTATCTTTTTACAGTTGACTGATTAACACATGATTCACCAGCCCTTCCAAACTTTGTATATGAGTATTTGGAATGTACTGAACGAAGTTATTTACTTTGTTACCATTTTGTTAAAAAATGATTTTAAATTTACATTTTTTTGAAATTTAATCTTTCTTATACGCGAGATAAGGAAACTAACTTCTTGAAGCTGACCACCAATGAAATGTGTTGTAATTTTAATTTGTGGTAAGTACATTTATATAAAAACTGCTTATATAGATATTAAATTAAAATCAATAAAGAAAATCTGACTTTGGCAGTTGTTTGGGGGGAGAAGGTGTAAAGGGCCTTTAAATTGCTTTGCCTTGCGCACATACAGGACTTAATCTAGCCCTGTTGTGTTCTTTTCTAAAATCTTTTATATTTAAGATAACTATATCAGAGAATGCTATTTGGACGGTGAGCTTATAATTCTTAAACTTCTATATTTTTTCCCAGTTTTATACTACAGTTGTAAAAATTTCAATTGATATATTGGCAATTTCATTTAATTTATTTTCGCATCATTCATCTTATTCATTGGTCCTTTTATATAACTTTTTTTTATATTTGAATTGCCTTGATTCATTTTTAAATAAAATTGTTTAAAATAATTGCACTTAACCCTTACACAATAACAACTTAAATTTAATAATTGCCCTCTAAAAATTGATACATTGTGTTGTCCCTGTCACCTGATCGCGGTTCAAGATTTCGAATTAATAATAGTTCTCGTGTTTCTTAGAAAAACGAGACGTTAAAAATAAGGTATTTGTTACTTATTGTAAATTAAATAGAAAAAATTTGTCTTCATGGTAAAATGAATAAATATGGTCCAAATTAACCCTCTGAGTGGTTCGGTCTTTTTTGTAAAGCGATTCGAAAAGCGAGCGATTGAAGAACATTTATCTGTTTTAAAAGTGTGTCTTCCTCCCAACAGAAAATGTTCCGAAAGCGCAGCAGATCGAGTCTCTTCCCCCCTCTGAACTAGGGACAATCATCATCCCCCGTGGAGAGGATAACCGCAAGAATCCGTTCTATTCAGCTAGGAACCTATTCAAACTACAGTGCCAGAGGAATTCTGAGGTATTTCTCTGGCCCTGGTTTTACTGCTTACGGAAGATCCCATCTGTGGTGTGACTGAATTACACTTCATGTCTTCAAGATGCCCTCATTCTGCATATTGCCCGTGTCCATAACAACAGATGACAAAATTAAACGCCGTTAGACCAGACAAATGCCAGACCGTTGGGCCAAAAAAATGAAGGCTATATTACTTATTTTTCATGTTGTGAGTTTCTAAAAATATGAACATCATTGAAGTTGCATGAAAGTTGATATTATTTAGATGTCTGTGACTTCAATTTATTTGCTGTTTATTAATAGTTGTATTTTAGATATTGGCTGTACTTTATATTATTAGTTGTCTTTTTTATATTCTTGACTTCAATTTATTTTAAGTCTACACGTGAGTTTATTAGTCTACGAATGTAAAAGCTCTCTCTAAAGCTAGCTCTAACCGTTTTTGAGTTATTTGTTCACAAACATAATTCCAAAATTGTGTTTTTCGGACTCGGGGAGGTCTAAAAACTGGGCGATTTTTCAAACTCTCGTGTTGAAATTTACGATCGACGATTATAATACTTTCTCTTTGTATACTTCGTTTACTAGAATGTAAAAACGATCAAACTTTTTTTTTCTATCAGTTTTACGAAAATGCGCTAGCTTCGAAGTAAAATATTATTGAATTTTTTTTCTACAGACCATTTTTTGCAAACTTGGCAAAATCAAAGAATAAGGAGAAAAATTTAACACCTATTCGAAATTAATCAGGTGCCGTTTCACAATTTATAGATGTCTTGGACGTTATCGGTGTGGTATTCAAAAACATTTTTGGGCCTTTTCATACCAAATATAAAGGAAATTTTACTAACATGAAACTGACACTTTACTGTTTTTCTTAAAAAATAAAATTATATATCTAATTCAAATATATCATACAACTTGGAAAATAAATGAGAGTCTCATTATTATCCATTAAAGTTCAGAATGAAAATAAAAACGTGTATATAAATCCGAATATTATTAAAAAAAATTATACTTTACAAATTACAGCAGACACACAAGATATTGTAATAAAACACATTGTCTAGCATGTGACTGTGGAATTTGGAAATAATTCGCTATTATTATTATTACTACTACTATTATTATTAGTAGAAATGTCTTCAAACTTGTTAATAACGTGTCGGGATGCATCTTTGGTTTATGACACAAATTAGTGGATTCTTGCCTCATGGCATTTATTAAAATTAAACTCGCAATTGGCATAAAATTTACCAAAAGCAATGCAATTTAGGCATTTAGATTTGATCACTTATTGAAGAATGCATATCAGCAAAACTGTAACGCTGAAGGAACTAATGCATAAATACAGTATCATTGAACTAAGCATTAATATTTTCTTAGAAATGGTTTTGTGTTCTTACTTTTTAAGGAAGAAATAAACATTTTCACTGATTATTGAAATAAACTTAAGCTGCAGATGTTATCAGACTCTTAATAAGATAACTAAAAGTCTGTTAAGATCACTCAAACATTAAATTTAGTTGTTATAATTCTTTGCGTTTTCAAGTAAACCAAATTTTTCTCTAACAAAAACACAATATTTTAAAACATAAAAAATAAAATTTTTATCCCTTTTCTTTAACATTTATTTTAATGTTTGTTCAAAGCGAGCAAAAAATAAATTGAATAATAATTATTTGAAAAAAGTGTAACATATAAAACTAATCTAGAAAAAAAACTGTTATAGTTTTAAAAAATCACACCTAAACCTTAAAATTATTTTTTTCAATTCAATGCTATATAACGAAATAAACAACCCCCTCTTTTCTTAGCACCCCCGGCTTCTCAAATTTTTCTATGCTTGAATGGGGTATTGAGAGAGATGGGATCACAAAATCTATTTTACTTAACAATTCGATTAAAACATTGATGCATTGAAATAAAATCTTATATAACATAAGTGTATTACAGGAAAAACACTTGAAACATAATACAATTTCAAACCAGGCTGACATAAATTAAACTGAACTTATTCAGAATCCAAATTCGGACACACACAACTAGAAAAAATAATCCAACACTGACCTTCTTTCTGAAAGAAGCCCTCAATGCAGAGAGCATTAAAATGCCCCAAAACAAAGGGGGTGTGGGGTCTTAGATCCTGTGGCATCTCTAATTTGCAGTAAGTACATTCTTATCAGCACTCGTTGTGTCGACCGCTACCCTCCCCAGCTAATCAATCCAGATGTCAAACTAAGGAAGGGAGAAGAAATTCGGAAAAATACGTTTCTCACACTTTAGAGACAGTTCACAATGGATGTAAATATCCGGGCTGACCGATTTCGGCTTGTCTCCGACCACACGTTGAAATGCGTGTTTCCCGCTTATGGGGTAGTACAAGGTCGACGTAGAAATACGTGTGAAACACTCAGAGGGTTAAAGGTGAAATTCTTACGATTACTTTCTTATATTAAAGAAATTTTTAAGAATCGATGAGGAATGTTTGAAATTTTTTAGTTGAAGGGGGAGAATGGCAGAAACAAAATAACAGACATCCGTAACTTTAATGAAATTATAAATACTTTTGCTTCGCTTTGAGGTACGAGACAAATGGAATGAAATTTTCATTTATATATTAAAAGTTCAACGCTAACAACTGTATGAATTCGCCACTATGTTCCACTAGAAAGAAGAAACAAAAGATTGATCTCGCAAAAAAACCACACTTGCGACGGCCGTGGTGTATTTGCGTGACATTTCGTCCTACGGCAAAGACAGAAAAACGCTCATATGGCCGTGGCCTCAGAATTCCGCGTTAATTATAGAATAATTGCCCTCTTTTCAACCTATGATTTATCTTCCAAGAAAGGTTCTTCAACACATTTAAGTGAAAAGTTTGAAATCATTTGACACTTTTATGCGATGTAAGTACCACACGATGTAAGCACTATAACGTGATTTTTGAAACGTAATGTTGCAGTGATTCTCAACCTGTGGGACGCGCCCCCTATGGGGCGTGATAAAACTAAATGGGACGCACGAGCATATGGAAAAGAAAATATTATTAAAAATGTATGAATTTATTGAGAGAAAGTACTTATTCTTGATAATTTGTAAGGTTTGTAATTAAGATCGTAGTGTAGCTTTAGAGTTAAAATACAAAAAATACATTATTCTTGAATATATTATTATTGCATGAGAGAGGGGAGCAATGAAAATTATGATTGAAAATTGGTCCGGTTTTCAAACAGCTTCTGAGCGGCGTTAACTCTAGAATAGTTGCGATCTTTCATATTGGAGAATTCTCATGCAAGAAAACATCTATAAGACATTTAAGTGTTCAGTTGGAAATCATTTGACACTTTTATGCGATGTAAGTACCACTTGAATATATGCATCTTGCTGCTACATGATTTTTGAAACATAGTGTGCATTTGGTAGTAAGCAATACTTTATAGTATATTTTAAAATAGAATAATATACCTAAAAAATTGGCCGTTTCAAAGTGTAGGAGACTCAATTTTTAAATCGTAAATCCCCATTTATATTTGGAGCAGCATGTATAAATATTCGAAGACAGAGCTTCAAGAAAATGTATACCAATGATGGGGTTTAAAGGAGCGCACAAGCTTTATGGTCCAAAATCTCAGAAACCTATTAAATGTTCCCATCAAACCTTGCTAAAAACTTGATGTAAACCTGGATAATTATTGCATTTGGAAAGTAATTTTGCTAAGCTGTAAAGAAAGATATTTTTGAATTTATTGCCATGGGACAATAAAACGTTTTGCAAGACTTTTAAATAGTAGGAATCGGAATAAAAAAATAACAACACTGTTAGATTGCAAGAAATGCAAGACATCATTTTTCCGTTTTACCAGTACTTTTAAATAATTTAAATTTTCGCCACCGAAGTTTCTTTCGTATCTTATGGCATCTTTAGCAACTTTTAAAATTTCAACAGTAATTTTTACAGTTTTATTAAATATCTTAATTTTTCATATTTATTTTTCTAGTAATCATCATAATTATTATTCTCTTTAACTTTATATGTAATTTCTTTTCATGTTTCAAGGTTTATTAAATTAGAAATTACTTTATTTAACGGAACTATTTGCTCGCCATTTTGAACGGCGGAAGTTTTTGTGAGTGAACTGATTTTTAGCGTCACCTGCCTGGAAGTTTTTCTTTGTATTGAGTTTAGATTATCTGAACGTGAAGGAAGTGGTGCATTGGCGGGGCCCGAGGGCCTTAGGCCTTTTCGGTGCTTGCCCCTGCAGAGATACCGATGATTCTGAAGAAGTAAAATAGTTGTAATCACCAGCATCTTTTTCGAAGTATATTCTGCAAGAGTTTTGTAGATTGGATTTTCAGCTATGCAAGTTTAAGAGAATATTGTGAGTTCTGGTGCAACGAAAAATGTCCGCCAATATATATGATCTGATAAAATCTAGAGGAGTGTCAGACTGCAATGAATGTTCAGTTGTATTGTACGAAGTTGATTATTGTCAAAAATGTCGTGAAAATTGAAGGAGCGAACACCATTACAGCCAATAAACTGGCGAACTTTCTGTGCGCTCCAGACCTACGTTTTTCTATGGTAACATTCTGATTATTCTTTTGATTCCTTGCATGAGATCTCACGTGAATTTATTTTAGTTTTCCTACAGTTTAAGAAACGAAATATGTCTTCACCTTTTTCTATTCTAGCTCTAAAATTCATAGAGCAACAAATTACAATGAAAGAATTTTATTTTTTGATGAAAGCGCTATAGTGTTTTGTTTCTTTAAAGCTGCAGCTGTTTTGATGTGTAATTATATGTGAATTGTTCATTCTGTCTTTTCGTGAGTATCATAATCAGAATATATCCCTTTGTTAATTATGGCAGTAATTTTAATTTAAACAATTGTTAAATAAAAAATATTAAAAAAAAATGTTTTCTTTAATCCTTCAATTGTATAAAAAAACGCAATGTACTACTTTTATTTCAGCAATTTATTCCTTTATAGGTTTTTTAAAAATTCTACTGGTAGTCTAGAAAGGTATGTTATTAATTAAGTGTAGTAAAAATTCTATTTCATTTGAATTTCAAATTTTTAGCACCATATTTATATTCTAGATTTAACAAACACAAAAGGCAAAGTTCATCCCAGAACTCATGTTTAAGAAGAACATCCATGTTTTGGAGAGACATTAACTGTTTTTGTATACCAGCTGTGTTTCAACATTTAACAAATTTATCTTGCATTTCAGATTGTTTCTGACTTGAAGAGAATATTGAATTATTCCTGTTATAAAAATTATAAAGAAACTTTTTCGTTTATAAATCCAAGTGTTGCTTTCAAAATTATCTTAATTAGTGGTTTCTTCAGTTACCTTTAGGATTTATTTTTGTTATTACATTCATTAAATAACAAGAAGACTCAGCGATAATTTCAGAAGGAAGTGGTATTTCAAAATTCAAATATAAGAAATAGCATTTACAAAACAAGTACATGAATGCAGACTTAATCGTTTTTTTAAATAAGCAAATTAAAATCTCCGAAACTCAGTTTCGAAATTTCTACAAGAAATCGTCATAAAAAATTTTATTGGTAAATTTCATTGTCTAGGAATAAATAAATCAAAATAAAATTAATTTCCTTTTTTTATTATTTTTGGAAGTTGTAAAGAGTTCATGCAAAATTTTGTTTTCAAATATTTTTAAAAATTTTAATTATTCAAAGTTCTTAATTGAAATATGATAATGTATTATTTAACATGAAATGCATTTATTGTCAGATGAAATCAAAGCTTCAGGGGCCAGCTAATAAAGATACACTTCACTCTTAGACGGTTGAAGTATGTTTGTCCCTTCTGGTTCATTGCAAATGTACTGAAAATGTCAAACATTTTGTATGCAAATCATAATTCTAATGTAAAAATAAAGTAAGATACAGTTGTTATTTTTTGAGAGTACAGGTAGTTAAATTTTTTATAAATTATAACATCAGATTTAAGCTTGCCTTTGGCACTTTTTTTCTGTAATAATATATTTATAAATAAAGAAGATTGACAGCCACATTTTTAATTTTTTTCGATAATTATTTTTAAATGTCAGCGAAAAAACTGTCTTTTTAAACTATCGAACGTGAAATTTTAAATTTCTATTTAATTGAACATTCGGAATACCTTACTGTTTCATGTGTTTGTATTTCTGTGAATATAATTTCGACAGAGAAAGCCTGTAATTCGTTTAAAAACTCATGCTTACTAAACACCAAAGAACATATTTCTTTTGTTAATCTGATAATTTAGAACTTAGTCATGATTTTAGAATTGAAAAGTAACAAAACTATGAAAAAATATTTATGTTACATTTTAATAAAAATAATTTTATTTAAAAAAATGTAGGGAAAATATTTTTTTATGTCCAGATGATGCAATGTTTCTTGCTTATTATAAAATAATATTATCTTCTTCAGCGATAGTTATTGCTTAATCCATGCACCGATTATCAGTGTTACAAACTGTTTCCCTGTGAAACGGTACACATATATTTTAAAATGCTTCCTTCCTTGTCTTTCACATAACTCCCCTGCTATGTTATAAAGCCAAAATCGCCAGTTGACTGTAAGCATATTTTCTGGAACGTCTACATTGTATCAACTTCAGTAGCGCCTTTTCCAAGTGTTACTGTGCTTTCGACGCAGACATAGCCTTATTTTTTCTAGCTTCAGCTCAAATACAAAGTTGTTCACCATAATCGATTTAGCAAGTGAAGACACCTTCCGCACTGTAATGTTAAAAATAGAAGTCGTTAAATGCATATTTGTTTGGTTCGTAACTCCCAAAATTGTAACGCAACATAAAGTGGAAGAAAAGAGAAAAGGAAGGACGTAAAATCCGTTGAGAATTTGCCGTTGAGTGACCTCCGGAATGTATGGTTCCAAGACGACGGCGCTCTTCCGCAGAAGGTATCAAGTGTCCAAAAGTACATTCGGACACATTCCAACACCAAGTAATCGGGTATGGCGGTTGCGTAGAATGACCTCCACATTCACCTGACATGAACCTATTCGACTTTTTTCTGGGGGGATACATCAAACAGCGAGTGTATGCAGCCACTCCACGAACATTGCAGGAACTTCGAAACTGTATTACGGATGCTTGTGCCAGCGTGTCACCTGCCATGTTGTACAAAGTGCAGCGGGAAGTGCAGTCCCGTGTCCAGATGTGTATTGTTGCTGAAGGACACCATTTTGAACATGACAGATAGATGAGCCTCATTTCCGGCAAGTGCAGTTTTGTTCAAAGCGATCAAACAAATGTGCGTTTTGTGCTTTATATTTGTAACATTTTTGTGCTCAAAATGTTTTTTCGTATTAAATCGATGACGCTGAACAACTTTGTAATTGACTGTTTCCCGTATATCGTACCGTTTTTGAGATAAGAACGCTAATTTCGAATCATGCCGCCAAGTGGCACTGTAAGCGGGTTTTTTGAGTAACGCATGGCAACTTTACCATACCTAGACCCCACTTTTATGACTATAGCTCTGGACGTTCAGAAGTTATTGGGGTGACAACGGACTTTAGCGGGCGCACTGTATAACTAATTACCTTAAACTTAAGTTACTTTGACCCAAAAAGATATTGTTTTTTTAATTTCTTACCAAACGATATCCTCAAAACTATGATTTGTGCTTATAACATAACCCCAATTCTGATTTCCATGATATAAGCAACTGATTTATATTTCCATGATATGAGCAACCGATTGATATTTCCATGATATAACAAAACTATTTCAGCAATATTCTGAAATAGGTCCAACATCTGGAAATAATAAAGATAAATTTTAGTTGCAACAATGTTGAAGTTTTCTTACATTAAAATTGAGGATGCAACATAAATACGATGCTAAATGAAATATTTTAGCACTCTTCCTCTCTCATATTTTTCTAAAAAATCCTGAAATGTGATAATAATGTATGAAAAAATTAATTTACACTGAAACTAAATGCAATTCCCTGTTTACTAGATTGGGTGGATTAAGTTTTCTTTTTTAGTAACACCACTTGTATATAAGATGTCTTTTTCTCAAGGCATTTCAAAAACCTTTTCGACAGTTCCATGCAATCAACTATAGCAGACATGGGCAATCTACGGCCCGCGGGCCAACTCCGGCCCGCCGGAAGGTTTTATCCGGCCCCCGGATAGAATTTTAATTTGCCGGTCCGACGGAAATTAAAAGAAAATATGATTTATATATTATATATCCATCTCCTTTTCTACTTCGTTTAAATATTGTTTTTTTTCTTCCTTTATTCCAAAGGACCGATGATCTTTTTACTTTCTCTATTTTTGTTCTACAGAACATAAATCGACGGAAATAGCAAGCACAGACAGTGTTGACGCCAGTGCGTCTGCCTTTCGCTCGCGCCCTCTGGTTGAAATGTTCTTTTTTATTTGATTTATTGATGGTATTTCCGGTTCGATTTCTGTTGAAAATCATTCTGTTCTTCGCATTCAACCACATCGCAACGATGTGTTTCTGTACATTACTCGCAGTGCATATTCTATAGAAGCTATCAATAAACAGACAGCTTTCAATTGGTAAAGAGTTAAAAGCGGAAGTTCTTTGTTAGTTATAGCTGTAGACTAGCGCCAACAAGCGTTATCTCTTTCTCGGGGAGCAGACATATGGGAATCCAATATAGGTGAATTAGACCTCACATGTGGCAGACTGCGCATTTTAAGCTCCAGCCAGCGGCTTTTTCTTTTGGCGCGAGATTTAATATTATTAATTGCGTATGGAAAGATTGCGGACATATAGCATCATTGTGAATAGTGGTGAAAGTATTAAAAGTATAGCGTAGCTAGTGCTTGTTTGGTTTATTCGTAAAATATTTCAACCCCAAAATGGCTACTAAAAACGTAAAGTTGATTCAGAGTGCCGTGCTTTTAATGATGAATGGACCTGGAAATATTTTTTTACAGTTGTTACAGATAAACCAGTGTGTCTCATCTGCAATGAAGCTGTAGCAATCTTCAAAGAATATAACATTTCCCGTCATTTCACATCTAAGCATAAGAATTCCAATTACGAAGCAATATCCGAATATGAAAGATAACTAAATGTAGAAAGTCTTTGTAAAAAATTATCAGGCTGACAAATTTTTTCAAGAAGGTAAACACTATCCAAGAAGCAGCTACACATGCAAGTTACATTGTAGCATACAATATTGCTAAAAATAATAAAGCTCTCAGTGATGGGGAGTTCGTTAAACAATGCATGCTCCAAGTTTGTGATGTTTTATGTCCAGACAAGAAAAATAATTTTCAGACTGTAAGCTTATCTCGAAAAACGGTGACTTCTAGAATCGAAGCTATCGATAAAAATTTGACGTCACAATTAGAGTCAAAGATTGGCCAGTTTAAATTTTGCTCCATAGCTATGGATGAAAGCACTGATATAAATGATACTGCTTAATTAGTATTATTTATAAGAGGTGTTGATGAGAACTTTGAAATTACCGAGGAACTGGCGTGCATGCGTTCTTTAAAGGGAACTACAAAGGGTGATATTTTTCGTGAATTTCAGGAAGGGCTTTTAACTTTGACAATGCCTATAACAAATATATGTAATATTACGACCGATGGAGCACCAAATATGACAGAACGCCGCCCTGTGTCCCCGTGCCTGACACCATTACAGTTACTGAACCGGTTGAATGGGCACAGGACTCCAAGTAAAAAACAATCTGGATTTCTTAGACTCTTTAATCAAAACTATCGAGTGGACAATGTTGTTTTCCTACATGGTGTTATACATCAAGATGCTCTGTGTAAATCTGCATTGAATATGAAACCCGTGCTTGACGCAGTCGTGAAACTTGTAAATACTATTCGATCTCGCGGGCTTACTCACAGGCAATTTCGAGATTTTCTTCAGTCCGTGCACTCTGAATACTCTGATGTACTGCATTACACGAAAGTAAGGTGGCTTAGTGCAGGATGTGTTTTCGAGCGAGTTTGGTAGCTGAAAGACGACATTGTGTCGTTCTTCCATGAGAAACAGCGTTCTGCGGAGTACGAAATGTTAGAAGATACAGAATGGCTTTCGGACTTTGCATTTTTCACAGATCTTCTTTGTCATATGAACAACTTGAATGTCAAGATGCAAGGGAAAAATCAATTTATCGACGATATCTGGGCCCATCTCAAAGCTTTTAAACTAAAACTTAATCTGTTTGCTGGGCAGCTAGCTAAGAACGACTTGTCTCATTTCTCGAGGCTAAATCCAATACCCTCAGTAAATGAAGAGAAGCTTAAGAATTATGAAGATGGCTTGAAAAAACTGCATTCTGAGTTCGAACGCAGATTTCAAGATTTCAGTGCCATTCAAACAGAATGCCTTTCAACGTAAATTGTGAAGCAGTGAGGTCAGATTTGCAGCTTGAATTAATTGAGTTGCAATCTAACAATCATCTCAAGCAGTCGTTTCTAAATATGCCAAAGTTAGAGTTTTACAAATCATTATCGAAAGTAAGTTTCCCAAATTTAATATCTCACGCCCAGAAAATCAGTGATATGTTTGCTTCATCTTATATATGTGAACAAGTGTTTTCAACTATGAACCTTAGAAAGAATTATTTCAGAAGTAGAGCATTTAGCCTCGTTCCTTACAATCAGTACATCTCACTTTGAACCTCAATATAAGGAAATTTTAAAAATGAAATCGCAATTTCATTCATCTCATTAACATATTTAAATTGTAAAACCTGTATATTGTTTATAAATTTTAGAAAAATTTATCTTGGCAAGCCAAACTTTTTTTTTCGATTTTTGGCTCGCGACCGAAAAAGTTTGCCCATCCCTGTTCTAATGCGTATCTCTCACATTTAAAGAACATAAATCTATTTTTTTAATGTATTACAAATATTATTATTTTTGTGGATTGTATTTTTACTCTCTATTTGTTTTGAATATTTCAACAATGCGTCACTTTTTCTTTGTATGCTTGCTAGCGGACCGTTAAAAAGCTCCTTACCCTATGGGTGAGTGTATCGGTGTGATTAATAAAGAAATTAATCATTAGTTACTTTAGCTGGTTATTAAAGCTTTAGAAGCTAAGTCGAATCGTGCAGCCCTTCAGATTTTTACTTGGCAAGATTTTTATAACTCAAGATTGTCTTGTGGAAAACATTTTCTTTATAAGAAACCAAAATAAATAAATAAAAAATAACTAAGCACTCATGCGTTATTTCTACTGAAAAGATATGCGCACAACGTCAGCAGACTAAAAGATACCAATAACAGGTGCGAAATTTCCTATTTTTCCAGTGTTCTTGTCATTATAAATGTTAATTTGACTTTAAATAATGAAATATTAGTTACATGAAGTTTATTGTTATGTGGAAAAGATAATTGGAAACACCACGCTAAAAAGAGTTGTTCTGTGGAAAACAGATGTTTGACCATTTTTTCTTTAACGAAAAGTTTGCTTCGACAATAGGGAAGGAAAGTTTTGATAGCAAATTTAATAATAATATTTTTTAAATTTACAACAATAACATAAATTTGTGATAAATAGATCCTTGACGATGTAAACAAAATTTCAGGAACAATTACCAAAATTATACACTCTTTTGTTTTTAGATATCCATACTAGTAAAGGAGGAGAATGTGTGTGCGTGTTTTGGCGCTCAACAGGGCAGCAGACGGCTTTGCCTAGAGCTCCGAAATTAAGAAGAAACGCACTTTGGAGGATGAGAATATGCACCGTGAAGATATTTTTTTGAAATTCTAATTAAATAAATATTAAGGGAACTTTTGGCGTTTTCCCCCGATTGTCTATCAATACAATTATAACAAAAAAATTATTTTTATAAAATATAAGAATTAAAAAATATATATTTTCAATGCTATCAATTAAGTTGCCGTACAATTTTTTTCATCTAAGTTTAATAATTTTTTTAAAAAAATTAAACTTTATTTACAGCAATAATTTTCGTTGTTGTAATGAAATGCGAACTGTTTTCATTGTTAAAATAAATATTTGATTGCGCGTTTCTCTTCAATTTCTGAATGCTCTGGTAAATATCCTGATTGATTTTGCTTTCTTTTTTATTTCATCAATTATTCCGTGAAACCTATAATCACAGTACTTTAATATAATAGGTATACTAAGAAACATTTCCGGTAACTCAATGATTGTGGTTGCTATGTTTTAATTCTTTTTATTCGTTTCATTGCCTGGAAGAAGATGAAGGCTTCATAAAGCTGAAAAAACTGTTTCTCGACATGATATAAAGATTTATGGCAATGATACTGCTGATAGGAACATTCACTTGAACTGCGTCAAAGCAATGCTTCCAATATTTCCTGCAACAGGACTTTAGGTGACGCCAAGGATTGCCAGGATATGGATTTGCATGAAAAGAACATATCAGCTGAAGTATACCGCGAATTTACGTGGAGCAGCTTCTTTACTATTCAACTTTCAAATAAGAAATTGTGCGAAGTTTCTTCAGATATGTCGATAGCGTAATAACTAATGAAAGTTTTGTATTCTTTTATTGAGGTAAAATCGGGATAGGTTTTACTATTAGCGTTCTTAATAGGTGGATCATTGGGCTGGCCATAGTTCAATATGCTTCAAAGACAAATGAAAAACTAGGCAATATTCTCTCAACAAGCTGTAATGAACATGTCGAATTAAGAAGTGGAATGAGGGAAATACACTGCAGAAAATTCGAAACATTGCTTAGAGAGGACTCGTATTTTATTGATTTGCAAAATCTGTTCTCACTGGAATATTTTTTAGTAGCACAAGAAGAGGTTAGGTGATGAAATATTGAATCTCGAACCGACATTGCGAAATTTTGCTCTATCAAACTAGAAGGCCGCGGTGGCCTTGTGTTAAGGTGTCGGCTTTGGAACCGGAGGGCTTCCTGGTTCAAAAGTCGATTCCACTGTAAATCCTCCCTGTATGCGGGCCCTGTTCTTGTTAAATCATGCTTAGTGGAGGCAAAAGTTTTCATTCTAGTGTGGTGCGGAATATTTGAGAGGGGGTGTCAGTTCAACATTCGTCCTCATCAATTGACCGCGGTTCATAATTATAGGTCTCTTACACAAAATAGCCCACGTATTGCTTCAAAATGCGGCGTTAATATGACTAAAACTAAACCAAACTGAATCCAAAATAAGGTATAAGCTTTTATTGAGATTGCACTTTAACCCACTCAGCGCCAAACCCGAAATATCTCGCGAACTTTTTTTCCTGTCAAGCGGCATTCTACGAGATAACTCGCAAAGTTTTCTGCATCTCTAGCGGCAAGCCCAGGTATTCTCGGGCTATTGGAATTTCCTTTCCCCCAGGACCACATACATGCGAGTAATTGGAGGGTTGGCCTGCTCATTGTGTGTAAACCGCCCATTGTGTTTGTCACCCCGCAGTTGGAAGAAGAGGGATTTTGAGTCTGTGTGGGGTTTTTTGACTTCTGTGCAAGAATGAACGTTTTTCTTATAGCTTATCGGAATTATCTGCTAATTCTTTGAAATAGTAATATGGCGGGAGATAACGTGAGGATGGGTACTATATTTTTTCAACAGCTATGTTACTGTTTTATGAAGTATAAAATGGCGAAGGACAGACTAGTTATTTTCGAGACTCCGCTACAGAAATACGGAAATAAAAATTAAAAACTGCCTTCTCTGACAAAAATATGTTCAGTTTAATAAATTATTACCCGTTTTTATTTCTAAAGCAGGTTTTAGAACTATTTATCATGACGGAATTTTACTATTAGAGTTTTACAGAATTACTAGGTACTTTCCCGTTAAAGCCATACCATGTTTTTAACAACGAGAAACTGCGCCTCTCGTACTTTTAACGTTGCATTATAATTAAGATTTAAATCAGAAAAATTAGAAATTAAAATATAACGTGGATTTATTATATAAATATTACTTAGGGGCTGTCCATAAATGATGTCACACTTTTTTTCAATATTTTTGACCCCCCCCCTTTGTCACAAAGTGTCACACTTCACCATACCCCCTCCCTCCCCCTTGTCACATGTCACACTATATTACATAAATATAAACTTGCAGTTCAGAAACAAAGCACTACGTTATAGATCATATTTCAAATTTTATTTTTAAACTTTAACTATGTGTTTTAATGCCATTTATGAGCATAACAATAATAATGATTATATGTGTACTTATTTTGTATGAAATAAGATTAAGGTTTACAACAAAAAACCTAATTAATATACAATAGTAATAAAATATTAATATAAAAGAACAATTGTAAACAGTAGTATTTTGGAATTTGATATATTTTGCAATAAATCTTATATTTACTTTATGAACACAAAATACTCTTAAACAGATTTATTTAAAAAAAAAAAACTCGCCTCAATAACTGAAGTAACTTTTTCTAACCTGGACTCAAAAATGTGTTTTTGAACTATAATTTACACATCAACCATTCTATGCGCTTGTTATTTACAGTAAATAAAGTTTAATATTTATTTAAAAGCATTTTTATACATTTTATTATGATCTATATAAGGAAATTGTTAACTTGCTTTATGCAGAAGATAGTGGAAATGTTCATTTTAGTAAAAAAATTAAGAAAATTCTTTTTCCCCCATTTTTAAATTCTCACATTTTTCGAACAGAAATCTTTCAGGTCAACTTTTTTTCTGAAAAGTAAACTTATTTACTTAATCATTTATTGTTTTTGTTTGTATTGCTACAAGCAAATTTTACCAGAGAAAATAATTTAGCTTCCATAAAATTGTCGATTACTGTTTTTCTCAACTTTTGATTATTTGTACATTTTACGGAAATATGGTGACCATTAATTACTGTTAAAATCAACTGCTGAAAAACATAAGTTAAAAGCTGCAAACAAGACTTCTAAATAAGATTTTGAAATAAAGATAAATTCTCGACATATTTAAATTCAATTAAAAAAACAATTATTGTTTCAATGATTGTAAAATTAGAAACCGCTTGAGATGCATCTGATTTTTAAAAAACTTTCCTGGTGTTGTGCGAGTTCTAATTTTTTGCTGAAAGTGCTATATTGAATTTAGTATATACTAATTATGAAATTAATCAGAAGATATTAAATGTGGCTCGCCAACTGATAATTTGATATGCTGTCAGATATGCACAACAGAACGGAGTTCCGTTACGGAGTACCGCGAGGACGCGAAGCGTCCGATGCACATCCACATCTAGCTAATGAATGGGCTTCTAATTAAATTAACGTTTAA
>BGPR01021123.1:0-10363 GCA_013235015.1 Araneus ventricosus
TTAAAACCCTACATATTTTGCGACAGTTTTACCATTCAATCAGAATTCACCGAAAAGAAAATCAAGAAAAAGCAATTATAAACATGTGTTTACAGAGTTATGCGTCTCAAACACATAATACATCGCTGAATACAACGCACTGGTCGCGTTTCAGAGAGGGTCCTCCACCGACATCTGATATGCGCGCCTGTATTTGGAGATGCTCTTCAACAAGTTAGCATTTGGAATTCGTAGCTTATTAAATTGGAAGAGGGAATCGAAGTTTTAATGATGCATACGAACGCACAGGAAGACCCCGCGTCTTTCTAAAGTGGTCCTTTCCCGGATTAATTGAACAAGTACTCGAACATGATTTTGAAGCACGGGTTGAAAATCCTAACAACCTACTTCAATAGACCTGCGTTGCTAGGCAACCGAACGAGCGATATCCAATTTGAGGGGAATGAATAAAAGAGAAGGTTAGTGCAGGGATCACTCGAAACCGAGGTATTTTTTTCCCCCAGTCCACTTTTTTTCCATAAACGTGAAATTTAGTTTCTGTGAAAACACAGATATTTTGAATGGTGGTTAAATTTAACAAATACGTCGTTGGGGGAAATAAGTACTTTTTTATCTGTTTTTGGTCAAAAATGTTTATTTTTTATATCTTTATTTTATCGTTACTTTAGATTTTTTAATTGAATTAAAAAGAACGAATAGCACTTGAAGTGAATTGAGCCATACTTGAACTAAACTGGAGAAATGTGCCAGGAGTTTAACAAAGTTTAACCTTTCCCCTTTAAGCTTTTTCAATAATTGTTTGCGTTTTCCATGTTTTGATATGATTATCATCAGTAATATTCAGATATCCTTAGGAATTTATGGTTGAAGACTCAAATAATGCGCATTCAAAAAGATTTACAAGTGGTTGTTGAATAAAATAAGTTGTTGTAGAATTAAACTATGACCTCAACTAATGGTTTCATTCATTGCCTTAATTTTTGGTGAATTGCTCATTTTCAGGCAAAATAACAAGCAATTCTAGAAAATCTTGAAGAAAGAAATGTTTATATTTTTAAGCACAGGTTGATATATTTCGATGAATGAATGGTACGATGATTTCTATTAATGCGCATTATGATTCAAATCTCTATGACTTTCAGAATTTCATTTGTGGTTGATTTTTCAATACCTTTAGCTTCTTTGAAAAAAATTTATCTGTCTTTATGGAAAGACATATTTTTCTGATAACCTATCAATATCCCATTACTCAGTTCAAAAAAAGCTGTTGTGTGGTTGAAATACTAAATAAATCAAAAGAAATCGAAAATAGAAATAATTTTTGTTTGCATGAATTCGGTATGCTTGTGATCATTTCTTTTCTTGTCTACTTTAAAACGTACTTTATTGAAGGCAAAATTTAATTTTTTAGGACTGTGTGAATTTTTAGATAGTGTTATTTATTTGCATAACTTATATTTACAGATTAATCTCCCATAGATTATTATGACTGTAATAAACTTTATATCAGTAATAATTATTAATTAATAAAAATTAATTTTTCTAATAAAAGCATGCGTTTTCCCTGTTATTCGTACTACTTATTTACATACTACTTTTACATACCTATTATTTTTGCTATCATAAATTATTTTATAGATCACAGAAGTACAAAAGTTAAGATTACTTTCTTCAAGTAATTCAAATTCACATTCAATTATTTTCTAGATATTTGACGGCTAGGCGCTTTTCTCAGTTTTAAGAAGTTAAAAATACAAGAAGCTTTTAATTGCTGTTTAAAGAAATTTATTTATATAGCAGATTGTATGTAAATTTGAATTGTAATAATTTGTATTGAAATTTGTATTATTATTTGTAATAATATTATTCAATAGTATAAATAATATTGCAATAATATTATTTGTACTATTGAATGAATTATAATGATTGATTATAATTATTGCTGCATTATAATGATAGATACAAAGGGATATTACAAAATTTCGGTTGATTTGTATATCACTATCAACTTTTTAAAGATTTTTATAATTTTTACAATCCATTTCTTTTATATATCTCGCTCATGGCATGTAATTGTCATATCATGATACATAAAAGTACATTCAAGCACATACGTAAATGAAGTCAAATTGAATCTTAATTATTGAATGTGTATTTTTATTTTATTTATAGAATTAAGCACAGCTAATTTTTAAATAATTGGTGGATTTCATTACTCTGATTTGTTACAACAAAAAGAATGCGGTGAACATTATTTCACGAAAATTGTAAGGATTCGACTTTTTCTCTAATATACACATCTAAGTGTGACAAAGGAAACATCATGATATGGATTAGTTGCTTATTTTTTGTCGGAAATATTTCAGTTGCTTTTTTGAAACAATACTGCTAGTAGACTTACCTGGCTTGGCATTGGCTTTGGAATAAATACTATTTAAATTACTAATATTATAGTCCAGAGCTGTCTCTCGGTAGCGCTCTGACGTCACCAACAATAAAACTCGCGCCATAGTACTGCGAGACGTTAAACAGCATTATTTCATTGTCAGAGAACCTAAATTTCAGTCATTTTAAATTTAAAAGAGTAATTGACGTCCTTATTTCAAATTTAATAGCTCTAAAATAGTGAAATAAAATTTGCTATCCATTACTATAACATTTATCTCGCTATGATCAATAGTTCCCGAGAAATTTTAAATTATATGAATCTTATATTTCAAATTAATTTCCGTTTTTTAATAGAAAGTAGTAAATTACGTCAGTGGTACTCATGCGCGTGATATAGTTTGGACGCCACGATGCATCTCATTATTTATTGCAATCGTGATGATATAATTTGATAATATTTTTTGGCAGCGTTTGACAAGCAAAGAAGTGCTTTGTTTTGATTAGGATTTCGAACAAGAATTCCTTTGAAATTTTAACTTTCGACTTACTTTTGACAAGTTGGAATTTCATCTTTATCGAATTATAATAAAATTGTTAAACGAAAAATACTTCACACGAAATGTTGTTTACCAAGATGGTTTTTTAAATACATGTTTATTTTATTTGTTTTCAATCAACGCTAAACATTTCTCTTGCATGTATATATATTTAAACACGTCAAATTTTACAGGAAATCTCTTGAATGAAGAAGCAATTTGCACCCGTCACACCATGACGGGTGATTTTCTAGTAATATAATAATATTCCAAAGAGCAGGTGGTTTCTGAAAAAGTAGACTGTTAAGTGTTTTATTTTGAAATAAAACTGCTAATATACTTTAAGTATTCGAAAGCAGGTGATTCCGGAAAAAAGTGAACTGTTATTTGTCTCTTCCTTTTTAACTAAACTTTCCCCACCGCCAGTCTCTCATTTGGTGGGTTATTTCCATGGAAAAGAAAATTGCAGAAAACAACAACCAAAAGACATATCAAGTATTTATAATTGTATCATTTCCTTTTAATGAGTTTTGCAGTATCATTTTCCTGACCGGTAAGCACTCCAGTTTATTTATGGAAGACGAGAAAAAGTGCACTAAAAATTAACTGCTTCAGCTCCATTTTACGCATGTACTTCCAGGGAGTTATTCCTCTTTTTACACCCGCACTCGCCCCACTTTTATTGCGCCTAATAATCTTTATTTTTTTAAGGTTAGCGAGAACCCTTTGTCGTTAATTCTAAGACATTACCTCGATCCCCACTTGGGCAGCGGAGATTGGCGATTTTTTATTGGCGACGGGGGAACGGTTGGCGTGTTGGCAATCACGTCGTAAACTTGTTGTCACACTACTGATCTTATAATTTTAATCCGTGGTGCGAACATACACCTATATGTGTATAAACACGGTGCAGTCCTAGTGATAGGAGTGAATTACTTCGGTGTCAATTTTCGAAAAGGAGCATTAAATCAAAATAAAATTTAAAGTGGGATGCTTGAAATAGCGGATAGGTTTTTAATAGAGTTTTGAAACGTATCGGCACTGAGATATTGCTGATATTATTCAGCAACGAATTCGGAAACCCTCCGCGCTTTTGCGCATGCGCCGGGCTGAGTTGTTTTCATCAAAATATGGGGAAAATGAAGAATGGAAGGGTGATGTTTATATTTTACTGAGCGTGATCTAGCAAAGAACTCCGGAAATGCGCTCATATGACTCATTGCCTGACACCCCTTTCAGGTATAAAATGGTCCGAAAGTGGTAGTCTCGGAATCCGTTGCTGAACAGAATATTTATAGACCTTCCAAATATCAGCACTGAAGAATATTTTGCTTCCAAACTTTTTAGAGTAGAATTCAAATATAATGAAATAACCACTGTAAGATGGCGTAATTGTGTTTTAATCACGTGTAATACTTTTTACAAGAAACTGCCATTAATACAATTGTTGACGCCAGAAGCGTCATCCGTAAAAAAAAGTGTAATTCAGTGTTCAACGAGAAGCCGCTGAGTGTAGAGTAACAAACTCGGCTCTCACAGTGAGAAAATAAGTTAGTGACTACACTATATTTGAATGGAGTTATTCAAATAACATTTCCTGTGGTATTTAGTGATTTATGATCAACTGAGCTATTGAGGGGCACAACCATATTTATTTTAACTTAACCATCATTGAATTTAAAAAATATAAATTAATATATCTGTAATCCGTTTCAATAACTATAGGAAAACATCAGATGTATAAAAAATCAGAAATTTCATTACTATTATTCTTTTGGATTATATATACACTTTTATTTAACTCGTTTTATGACTAGAAGGGTGGAGTTTTTAATCATATTTTCACACACTTTCTGTCGGCTAGAGTTTTGAAATTTTGTGCACTTGTGTGTTCTTTGTGACAATACATTATTTTAATTTAATCAGAACTTAATTATCATTTAATTAATACATTTAATTAAATATGATTCCGCGTTAATGGCCGCTACAGATAACTTAAGAAAAAAATAAGTTGAAGATTCAGTAACATTTATAGTACTGAACTACAAATAAAAGACCAAAAAGTATACATTAATTAAAATGAAGAATTCTGCTTTTTTGTACTCTTCTAAAAGAAATCTTTCAAAAATATTTTCTATTAAATCTATTTTTACAGATATATTTCAGCTGCAAATTACCTTATTTTAAATAATTTTCAGAAGGGATTTATAGCGCTGTTAAGTTAAATTATTTTCTTTAAGATTCCGATATACAGTTCTTTATTTCGAAATGGAATTTGAAATAAAAAAACTGTTAAAATAACATTTTATCACTAACAACAATTACTTTTTTACTATTATTGTAATTTTCATATTGTTTCTTCAGATTGTAATGATTTGATTAAAATTTTTTTTATTATGTTTGTTTAAAATTTGAATGCCATGATAAAAATTTATAATATATTTATATCAGAAACAGATGCTGTTTGCATTTAAATTTATATATTATTATGATCAGGTAGTGTCGGTTGACGCATTGCAGTTATAGATATAAATTTTTTCGTCAGTTTTTAAACAAGTAAGATGACAATATTTATTACCATAAACGTCAATTTATGAAATTGGATTTCACAGTCAATATTGAAGATGCGTTTACTGTGAGGTAGAATACATGGTTTTTATCTTAAGAACAATCGTGTATGACAATGTGAAAGCGGATAATTCTTAATTTTACCCTTAATGGGATTTAATTTGTTCATCGATAGAACTGACTATCAATTAATTATATTTTCAGAAACCTAATTAAATACAAAAATATTATGAATAAATGATTTATGAATTCTAATTAATATGCAAATTCTAATTCACTTGTCAGCATTAGTTCCCTACACAATCAATGTTCATCTGTTAGGAAAACCGCTCACAAATATTTTTTCTCCTTATCAGTTTTGAAGATTTTAGTTTCTGCTAAATTTTGTATTTATGTCATACAGCTTAATGCAGATTTAGATGCTCTTCTAATAAAAAAAGCAGAAACTGGCTTTATTATTAATCAAATAATTACACGCAAAAAGTTTTCGAACATGCTAATATGTAGAATAACATCTTAAATTGACACTGAGCTTAAAAAATAAAATAGTATTTTAGCACTTGGGTTTGATTTTCAGAAATTTATATAGAAACTGAATGTTGCCATGACAACCAACTTAATTCTTTCATTTTTATTTACTTTAAATGACAGATTAATATCCAAAAGCACTAGAAGAACTAATATGTACGATAACAACCCAGACTGACAATGAAAACCAGCTTTTTCAAAAACTTAGCTTGGAATTTTTTTTTTAATTTAACAGAAACTCAATGCAACCATGATACCTAGCTTGACTGTTTAAGTTTTATTTCACCTTTCAAAATAATTTTTTCAAGAATACTCTATATAATCATTCTTGGCATGAAGAAAGACGAAAGAATTTAAGCTGTTTGTCACCTTTAACCGTGAAGCAAAAGCATAGAATCTGCCTTTCATTAATCCACGAAGCATTTTGCAATGCAGAAAAAGAAGAACAATCCCTTAACAATACTTTTTTTGTACTGAATCAAGATATCAACAAAGCAATGTTAGTGACAGTTCAAACTGAAATAAAACTTTTCTAGTTGTTCCCAAATTAGTACAAGTGGTTTTCTTTTGACAGTTGCTCGACCCTATCCGCGCTATTGCTCAATTCGGTCTGGACCGAACGCTTTAAAAAGAGAAACAACAATAACAGGAGTTGGAGAGTAAAAAATATACAAATAAATTCGAACGTCTTATGAAATAAACTCTGAGCAAAAAACAGTTCAATAAAAAGATGTTTGAATGACAAGGCAGCTGCTTTTTTTTCCTCGTGTGATTATTGCTGCTTTTTTGTCTACGATGGAATTTCCGTTTGTTAAAAACTCTTCTTCGTTTGCATGAGTCGTCATTTGGGCCAATCACAGAATTTAGAATATTGTCTCGTTGACTCTGTTGCCATAATCTTTAGAAAAATCTTATTTTTTATGTGATGTTCATGACGAAGAAGAATTTGTGATAGTTCGAGCACTACTCTGATTCTTTTTAATAGTGAGTATGAAAACGATCGAGCCATAATTTTTAACGAGCCAGAACATGTCAAGAAATAAAATAACAAAAACCTGAGAATGGTTATTTTCCTTTTTATTTGTTATTGTATAATATTTTGTAAATTTCAAAGCACAAAATATATCTTTATATAGCATCTACAGTAAAATATATACAACAGTGCTAGATTTAAAAAATACGAAAAAATGCAAGATTAATAATAAATTAAGAAAAATTCGATAACTATTGTGTGATGTTGCTCATGTATGATCTCATTCTTCATATCTGTAGTACGTGAACTAATTATAACAATATTACATAATGGAATTTTATCAGGAGTTTGTCTTCACGTTTCTATTTTAAGGAACAATCGATTAAAATAACGAATAGGAAGACAACTCCTTATATTCTAACAGAAATCTAATATAGTAGGCAAAATTGTTTTTCTATCTTTCGTCATATTTGCTGAATTTATTAGAACGAGTTTCTTTCATAATAACGATATTACTTTATTTTCAATTTTAGAACAGAATATTTCAATCAAGATAGTTCAAACAAAAGAAAGTTTTAAACATACTGAAGCTCACAAATGAGGTTGTGAAAACAATGTAAATCTACTAATATTTCTGCAGGTACAATTTGTTTCCATGAAAATAAACAATCCGGTAGATTTAAAAAGAAATATTTTTTAATTAGAAGACGAAGGATTTATTTGGTTATTAACAATTCTAATAATAGAACGAAAATCATGGAAGCAAATATAAAAGTTGGAAATTTAGAAATGATGATATAGATATAAAGGTTCTTTTGTTTTAAACGTGCTGTTCTGAAGATAAAGATTATGGTTTTTACTTGTATCACATATCCGAATAAACACTTCATGTGTTCATTTGTTTTTCAATGATTGAACAAATCATTATTTAAGAATACGCATAGCACACTTTCTTTCATTAAAGCCTTTTATTATGTGGTTATAGAGTTTATATGTGTAATTTAAAGGAAAAATATCATTACCTAAGATAATTTATTTAGAAGCATATTCAAATTTTTGTTTATCTTAAAAAATGACATAGCGTCATATTTACAAAACCGGCGGAATATATCAGCACCATCTTTCTTGAAAGACTGAAATTCCTTTGATAATGAATTCTTAAAGAAAACGATGTGCTTGAATTGCTCCCATATAAAAAAATGGCAGGTTCTTAAGATAAATTTCGAATATGGTTTTTGCCAGTGATTATCCAGAACAAACTCCCTCTATCATCAAAAATGAGATATCGTAATGACTTCCAAAAATTAAGGGAACATTCTTCAAAGAAGAATGGAATTTTTAGAAGGTTCGCTATTTTTAAAACCGTAATGAGTGCTCAGGTGTATTTGTTCGATAATGGCATGTGTCATGCTTGAATATAATTTCAACGCTTTTTTATTTTTAACTTTTAATGAATATGCTAGCTCAGAAGTATATTTGAAAAAAAAAATAGATAGTGACAAATTTTAATTGTCGTGTGATGTATAAAAATGGAATCATATTGGTACAACTGCTATTGGAGGTTTTATTTACATTAATTTTTCATTAATGTAAGAAATCCTAGATTTATCTTTGAAACATATACAGTGGATAGTTGGTATATCGATCATAGATTCTTTAGGGAATTCTAGAACAAAAAAATAAAAACATTTTGCAATTATTTTCTATATTTAAATGTAAAAATAATTAAATAATATATCCGGCGCAAGTGAAGATACTTTAGTGCCTAATATTTCTAATGTAAAAATATTTTCTTATAAAACATCTATGGACGAGTTTTCTGTTTGTATACTTATATTAAAAACCTTGACTTTATCTGCTTGTATGTTGGACTTCCACTTTGAAGATCTTTTGACTCAGCATTACACCGGAATTAAGTATTACAGGCATGTAAACAAACCAGAAAACTCGTCCATAACACACAAAATTAACTTATCGTCTGCAGCTTTTTACAAAAATTAAAATAAGTATATCATTTGTTCCAAACGATTTTCAAAAACCGTCGAAAGCTAATTTTCTCCATAAGTTATGATTCATTTTTCAGGAATAATATAAAATTTAATTAAATATTGCGAGTGGCAGCTGGCGGCAAATAAATAAAATTATTTAAAATATCTGTAATATTTCCACTCAATTGAAATGGCATCTCTAAAGATAAAACAATCTTATATATACATAGAAACATAATTTTTAATTAATAAAAAATTAACTGCTTAATTAATTGTCCCGAAACCTTGCTAATGCTTTATAGTGTTTGTGAGCAATATTTGAAGAAAATCTATTCAGAAGTTTGAATTTCTATAGCTTACAAACTATTAATGAATTTCGCTTTTATTTACATAGATAACAATACTTATATCTTGGATGACTTCTATCTCGAGAACGGTTCTTGCATCTCCACTATTTTTAAGCCGTATAGTATTATCAGTTAGAAAAACATTTCAAGAAAAACGCTTACAAAAACTCAGATAATACAAATGAACTATATAGCGCAAGAGAAGATCATGCACGCAGTTTTCAGAGTCGCATTCTAAAATATATTCGCAGTTTTTTAGAAATTTCCCCTGTCTCACTCTCGAGTTTGATTTGTATATTCATCTGTTTGCCTGGTGAGTCCGTTGCTTCTTTTGCGAGTTCGTTGCTGCTCTGGCGAGTTCGTTGCTGCTCTGGCGAGTTCTATGCTGCTTTGGCGACACACTGATATCCCATTTTTGTCTGTTTTCCTCTCCGCGATGGTGTTAAGAGATGCCAAAAAAATGAAATTTATGAATAATACACACAGCGGCGCTTCTTCTTGTGTTGTTCTGTGAGTGTTCGTTGTCGGAGAATGTGTTTATAACACATGGACAATTTCTCGTTACAGTTTTCGTGGTAAGATTTATTCGCAAACCATATTGTTCATTAACCGATCATGGATTGAACCCGTTGTTATTCTTCTTGTTATTATTCATTAATCAATCATAGATTGAACTGGTTACTAATCCATGTAACTGAAATAGTAGTGTAAGGATCACCAATACGAGCATGCACCCAAATATGTATCTATAGTTTTTTTTTATTATCCATAGCCAAAACTTTAAAAAATATAGAATGATTGCAGGAAACTCATTCTGGATCATTCTCGTCTGTCTATCCATTTATAATATAAAATAAGTATTTGAAATACTTAACAAGCAACTTTCTTAATAAAAAAAATTATTATTTTCCAGAATGCAGGAATTTAATTTTCAAAGTAAATCATTCGCTTACTCGGATACCATTTTATACATTTAGCTTCATCTCAAAGCATGTATTTGTTTGCGTTAAACTCAAAAATTTTATTCATTACAGC
>BGPR01021123.1:10463-26909 GCA_013235015.1 Araneus ventricosus
TTTTTTTATTATCCATAGCCAAAACTTTAAAAAATATAGAATGATTGCAGGAAACTCATTCTGGATCATTCTCGTCTGTCTATCCATTTATAATATAAAATAAGTATTTGAAATACTTAACAAGCAACTTTCTTAATAAAAAAAATATTTTTTTCCAGAATGCAGGAATTTAATTTTCAAAGTAAATCATTCGCTTACTCGGATACCATTTTATACATTTAGCTTCATCTCAAAGCATGTATTTGTTTGCGTTAAACTCAAAAATTTTATTCATTACAGCTTCACACGTTTCTTCATTTTTTTATCCCTTCTGTACTCAGTCGCAAGAACGGATGCTTGCATTTTATTTTCCATTCTAAAGCACATTAAATTTCCTATTCTTACAGTCGATATTTAATTTTATCAGTCTCCATTATTTCTCAGTTTGATTTCCAGCAGTAATCCTCTACGAATTGAGGTTTCTTTTTTTATTCTTTTATTTTTAAGATTCCTCCAATTCTCGATTTGTCATTTCATTTATAATCGAAATGGGAGAACGAATACCACAGATTCGAACATCTACGCAAATACGTATCAACATCTTTCCAATATCTGCGGCCAAAACAATGAAAACAGAACAAAAATATATATAAAAAAATCCAGAATGCTCTCACAAAACTCATTCTGGAATGTTCTCTTCTTTCCCTCGAAGAGAATACTTTTTAAACCAATCGAAGCGCAGGCTTTAGCAACCACCCCTGCGGCAAAACAATGATGGGAACTCGAATCCATACTCCTTCTCTCTTAAAAACTCCAATCATTTCCTGTTTCTCCTCTGTGCTGTCTTCAATACGTGATGAAACGACAGCTGCCAGAAAAAGTAGGACTCCGGATGCAGCGAAAGAAGGGGAGGGGGGAGTTTTCCACAAAAGCTCTCGTCTGCCCAACTTCTAGGACCACCTGTTGCATGGGCAAACACTTGGCCGTCTGGTGCTCTCTCAAGTGGCAGGCAAATCCCTCAGAGCAGAATGGGAAATACGTAACCGATTGGGGGAGATCAGTCTTTTCAGTGGAGGATGTTCGAGTTATGTAATATATTTTTTTCATCGAAGATACGATTTCGTTGCATTGGAGTTTGCCCATTGAGGAAGAATTGAATGCCTTCGCAATTACAACTCTGCTAGCTGATGTACTTTGCGTTGCTCGGAATGAAAATCGTTTCTATTATTTTTCAAGAATATAAATAAATAATATGTATAATGTAAAACTGCTTTTATACAAAATATTATACTACATAAAATCCTATTTCTGTTTCGTCTTTATTTCTGTCTGATCGCGTATTCCAATTGTTTGTATCTCTCTCTCTGTCTCTTTTTTATAAAACGATAATATCAGCTGCAGCAGACGATTTTTAACTCTCATAGAATGTCGAAATATTGCAGACTGTACCAAACGATTTTCAAACTCCCGAAAGCTAATTTTTTCCTCGAAAGTTATTAATAATTTTAAAAGGATGAATAAAAATTTGCGAGTAGAAACTCGGAGAAAAATAAATAAATTTATTTAAAATGTCTAAAATATTTTCATTCAATAGAAAGGACAATACAAAGATTAAATATGTACAATATTTTCGTTCAATAGAAATGGGAATACAAAGATTATTTTTATCTTTTTCATAAATGGGAGCATAGATTTTAATCATTAAAAATAACTATCTAATAAATTGAATTGAAGGTTACGAGACATTCACTGTAACCTTTCTTATGTTTCAAAGAATTAATTAGAAAAATTTGAAGAAAATCTATTCAGTAGTTTGGATTTCTATGGTTTACAAATTATTTATGAATTTTCACTTTTATTTATATAGTTTTATAGCTCTGCTGATCTGAATAACCTTTTAAAATTTATTTTAAATAATATTAAGAAAATAGTCATATTTAGCTTGAAACAAGATAGTGATTTCCATTGAATTTATGCTTAAGTCACAAGGCTTTTAAGCCAAATTAGGCTAAAAATCAATGATAAATTCGTTGTTATTATGTGCAGAATACTTCTTTGTGTCCTATGAATTCGCTTTATAGAAAATCATATTGTTTCAGAAGTTTTGTTGCTTAGTGCAAACAATATAAATGACATTTGTATTGTATGAAATAGGTTAATGTTTTAAAGATAAAAGCATTGTGTATTGTGTTGGTTCACAAAAGATATAATACTGGATTAAATAGCAGATTTTTTTTAAAATCTGATGAATCGTCATTTTTTAAAAATTTAAATTATTTTAAGAGGAATAGCGTTGTATAAAAGTAGGGATAATATCTTTGTTACATTATCAAACATTCGAGTTATGAGGAAGTCTTTAGTATTAAACTGCATCATTACTGTGTAATATATATGTGAATTTAATATGTTTTGCTCAATGGAACGGTAAAAGTAAAATTTAAATTTTACCGGTTTTTTCAAATAATGGCTGTAAAATTCAATAAATTTTCAAAATTTGGAAATAAATATTTATACTTATTAATTTTCAAAAGAATTTATTAAAATCGAGAATATCATTAAGTAAGATGTTACCAAGACAGTTTTCTCTTCAACACGAAATGTCTCTCTAACACTACAAAATTCACTAAACATTGTTGAGAACAAACAAAAATTATGTAATTGATAGCTTAAAATTTAATGAAAGATGAAAATCAACTTTCTTTGCAATTTAAAATGTATAATTTAGCTTTAATTGCTGATTTTAGCTTAAGATGATTCAAAATAATCGTTTTGACCTCGTTTTATAAAATTTCAAAGAATTTTGCCACAATAGAGTAAAGATAGATTAAATATGAAAGAGTATCCATTGCAATCAATTTTCTTTGCAATTTAAAATGTATAATTTAGCTTTAATTGCTGTTTTTAGCTTAAGACGATTCAAATTAATCGATTTGACCTCGTTTTATAATATTTCAAAGAATTTTGCCACAATAGAGTAGAGATAGATTAAATATGAAAGAGTATCCATTGCAATAAACTTAAAATACTGAAGTTACAATTAGGCTGATTGTTGATTGATGTTGAATTTATTGATACCTGATATAAATTGTCAATTCAACACTATAATTAATTTTAAAGCTGATTGTAGTGATAATATTACAATATCCAGTGTTACCAGTATTTTAATTTTGTATTACATTGTCAATTTTGTATTATTATCAAGATTTTAATTATGGTGTTATTTTTCTTCCAGGTGAGTTCATAATTCATTAATTTGAAAACATGTGATTTATGCTTCTTAGGTAAGTCGTATCTCATCCATTGACAATTAACTAAATTTGTTATTTTATTCTTGAAATATGTCCCTAACACCACTAAGGAATTTAATCAAAATTATACAGAATATCAGTTTACTTTCTATGTATGATTCAAAGAAATGCACACACCTTGCTTTAATCAGAATTTTTCTAAGCTTTTTCGTATTTATTGAGACCCTTTGGAATAAATACAAGAAATTGATTTATTTGCTTTATTTTTTGGTAGATTTTTAAGATTCAAAGGATTTGTAGCATCTTCTATTATCCTGGTACTTGTATTCCTTAGAAACGTTTTTTATTTCTGTTTACGTCCAAAACTTTCCTGTAAACAATTTTTGCAATTCTTTATTTCCCGAATCGAGAAATAAATAGCATGTAATATTTCTTACATTCTCCAACACCACTTAAAACGGAATAAATCCACAACACTTTTTGATGGAATAAATGGGATTCGGCATTTATTCTCAATGTTCCTTTTAAATTTATATGACAAATGCGTGTCATTACAACACCTTTCCTCCGGGTCTGAAAGTGTTGAAACATGTCAAATTGCGGGTCCCATTTAGCTCAGAAATCCGATGATAAATCAGTGAAATATCAACGGAAACTAGAAAAAGAATTAAAACCAGCAACTTTTTCCCAATGTTGGGACAAGTATCGTTTGCAGCGGTTCTGAACGAGTGCTTTGGCGAAGAACAATAAATCATTCCGTCTCGAAACCGGCACCAAATCTCGGGCAGGTTTCAAATACAGATCTGGCGAGGGCGCGAAAAAATCCATTTATCTCAAATCGCACTTTTTTTAGTAATAGCACTTTTCAAAGATTAGGTCAGAGAAGAGTGTTCCTCGCTTGATGGATGGACAAATTTGGCGGAGTTGGCTGGTTTTTCGTTTTGCTTTAATAACTAGAAGAGAGTTAGTTTCTTGTGACGCTGGCGTTGATAAAATGTTGATAAATTTTGTAATTTCTTAGTTTTCTAATGTTGTGCTAATGGTTCTATGTTAAATGGTGAATTTATATTCATGTTTTTACGATAAAAACTATATTTGTTTGTTTGCGTACCAAGTAAAGCGGGACTCTGAGGAAAGTGCATTGTACTCAGTTTTTGATTGGGTCTAAATCCTAATTGTTCTATATTAAGAGGGATCTTTATATCATGTTTTTACAAAAAAAACCTTTATTTGCTTGTTTGAATACGAAGTAGAGGGGGATTCTGAGGAAAGTGTATTGTTCTCGGTTTTTGATTGGATCTAAATCCTAATTGTTCTATATTAATTTGGGACTTCATATCATGTTTTTACAAAAAATCCTTTATTTGCTTGTTTGAATACGAAGTAGAGGGGGGATTCTGAGGAAAGTGCATTGTTCTCAGTTTTTGATTGGGTCTAAATCCTAATTGTTCTATATTAAGTGGGGTCTTTATACTACAAAAATGATCTGTTTGAATGCTCTAAACATGTTTTATTTATGGCTGACAGAAGCAGGATTGTAATCTATTTATTGTTATTAGAGAGAATGTCTACATAGGAATGGCAACAGCTAAATGTTATCTCGCTTTTAATTAAATAAACAAATACTGTAGAACGTTGAAGAATAAGTTACGATGAACGTTGAATGCTTTCTTTGTCTTTAAAAAATGCCTAATGGATGACTAAATTAAATATTAAACAGTTAACTACACAAGAAGCCAACAATACCTTCCAAGTAAAGTGGAATTCTGAGGAAAGTGTGTTGTACTTAGTTTTTGATCAGATGTAATCAACACGCAGTTAGTCAACGACTCCAAACACTATTTATTATGACAAGGAATTAAAATTGATTCATTTATTACCCCAACGAATATTTTTAACCATGATCAAATAAGGCGACTGACACCTGATCCTGTATAGAGTTGTCTAAACTTCCATATTTGAGTAAGAGTTCGACCAAAGGCAATATGTTCAATATGCGCCAGAATCAAGAAGATTCAATCCAGACTTCCAACGAGCCGTTGCTGATCACAAAACTTTTCTCCCTTACATTTCCTTCGAGATAAATTGAACTCCATCGCTTGCCAGAAAAGTTTTGTGATCAGCAACGGCTCGTTGGAAGTCTGGATTTCAGTCTGGAAAGTCCCTGGCTCAGTACTGATACGTGGGTCTGGCTCGTCTGCTCTCTATACTTCTACAAGAAGACCGATTTGAGAATGTTTGGTCCACCACTCACTTAAGTATTCATAAATTGGAAGTTTTCGATGAAATAAGATGAGAACCATCTATATCTCTTGAATTCTTCTACCAAGTTGCTACAGTCATCTGTTAGTTTCAAAGCAAGAAACAAATTTTAAAAAATTATGATTTTTCCCTAATATATATTTTTCTTTTTCATATTGCTACTTTTCAAGGTTAAAATATTGCTACTCTACATAAGTAGCAATATATTAACCTTGAATTAACGATGAAGTAACTTGAGACATATTGCTGAAAAGAGCCTGAATGATGATAAACATTAGAATAGAACACAAGAAATTTAAGAAACGCTGTTTATTCATATTTTGAATTTTCTTTAAAATCTTTAAGGGCTGAGATTATCTAACTCTGAAACACAGGTAAAACCGGTAAATTTTTTTTAAAAAAATGATGTGATATTGTAGTCATTCATCTAAACAAATATGAACCTTCATTTATCCAGCAATAAATGAGTATAATAATGTAGTTAATTTTTAAAAAAATACTTCTAATCAATGTTTGAAAAGAAATTAAATGTCAAATTAATAAACAAGATAATTTTTATCATACAAACTGGCAAATGAATGCACAGAATTTGTTCTATCTAGCATGAATTGTTTATATTTATGGATATAATTTTAAATAAATCACTTTAAACTTCAGTCAAGCCATTCGTATAAAAATTACGAAAACGAAAAGCGAGAAATTCTCAGTTGAGGGCAAAATAAATGTATAGGTCATAAATTTCCTTTGGCTTTTCTGTGAGTCATCCATATTTCAATACACCACGTCGATCTGTAATCGACATAAAAGTCACTTCAGCGAAGTTAAAAAAGAGTCTTTCAGCAATAGCAGGATTAAAGAGCTTTGGTCTGTACTTTAAAATGGTCGAATGACTCAGGCAACGTTTTCCTGACAGAACGTATCATACGAGATAATGTACACTTTCAATAGTTGTCATGGTTACCTGCGACACTTAGCCCAATCAATGGCTGTCCAATCATACAACAAGAAGCTGCAATCAATAAAAAATGAATTTGGTCTTGCACATGTTCTGTCGATGGACGCAATTTTTGCTTCTTTTTTATTATTCATGCTGTATTTTTTTATCTGCCGAAAAGCGATTTATTTCCCATTGGAAAGTTTTGGCGTAGAAGATTGTCTTAGAACATGTAGTTGTAGATTTTTGCGGTCTTGGCACAGCTTTGAGCCATAAACCTGATGGAACATTTAGTAATGGTTATTAGTCTCATTTCAGCAAATGCTTTTCATATACTAACTATTCACAACGAACGTAGTGAAGTCGTCTAAAATTCGATTTCAAGGTTTTGATGAATTCTTGCGTTCTAGAACTCTCCAAGTCCAATCTTTTTTAAAAAAATTTTTTACATATATATGGCCCGTAGTAATAGCGGGATAAGCAGTCAGGTTAACTCAAACGATATACAGGGTGTTTCAAAATGAATGGGGCAAAAAGACGAGCAGCGTGCAATTTATATAATGGATTTATTTAGCAAATGAAAATATAGCATAAAAGTACCAGTATAAAAGTTTTATCTGTCAGCAGCGAAAATTCTCAAACAGGCACCCTTATTCAAAATGCCGACCTCCACGCAAGAGAAAGCTTATTGTGTGTTGGAATATGCAAAAACTTCTTCGCTTATCGTTGTTATGAGACATTTTTGGGCCAAATTTGGTAAAGAACCAACTCATCGTCATAAGGTGGGTGACAGGCTGCTTATGCAGGGGGGAAAGCACGGGGTATCCTATCACGATTGTGGCAGGAATTGGAAATGGCGATAGAATATCCCGTGGAACAGGACGGTCCCACATTGAACATCTCTGGAAACTTGGATAGTGTATTTTCATGGAAAAATTTGTATTTGCAAAATAAATCCATAACAGTAGTCACAGATACACATTCTTTTTGTCCCATTCATTTTGAATCACCCTGTACAATATATTTCTTTACGTCAATTAAAGCATTTTTCCAACTGGAAACATATGCCTATAAATAACGGTTTAGAAATAATGTATTGGACCACAGTGAGAGTGGACATTGATTTTCAAACCGCGTTCGCAATCGCGAACTCTGCCGATGGAACGAACGGTTCGCGGTGTTGCGTTTCCAGTCGAGCAATTGCAGCAGTGACATGTGGCGAGCGCGGCTTAATTCAGAATTATCGCAGCGGCGTTATCAGTGGGGGGAGGCGAGCCTCTCCAAATAATAGCTCTCATAACAATGAGTAACAATAAAAGGACCGACTCGCGTGCCGCCATTGTGTACATATCTCACCTGGCGTCATATAAATGGATATCACGTTATGCATTATATAAAAGGTTGATCAGGAAATTTGCGGCACGCAAGCCAATTTTTTCCCCTCCGCGGCCCGATTGAGGGATTTTTTCCTGTCAAAGGAAGCGTGAGGAAGAAACAGAGATAAAACTTCTCCTTTTTCCCCTTTTCTTTTTCCCTGCCATGTTTACTCTTCTGTTGATTTTTTTTTCTCTCTCTCTTCTACTGAGACAAAATATAGCGGCGTACGTAATGCAGCAACCATTTTCGAAATTGCAGCGTCTAATTAACGCTCAGCTGTTGTTGAGTCACGGCGCAAATGTTCATCTAAGGCGTTGATGGTTGGAGCCTCATAATTAAAAATGATGCTTTTTGAAGAATTTAGGGTAGTACAGGGTGGTCATGAATTATTGGAACCATTTCGAAAATTAATAAAAGAAAACTAATAAAGTTACAATTGCGTTTTTTCTTTTAACTGAGAGATCAAATAAAGTTTTTTTCAGATAGGTGTCGTATCGTTATGGCGTTCTAAATTTGCTACAGCGAGAGATTTCCATCCGAAATGTCTACCGATCGGCAGAAGCCGATGCTCGTTTTCTGGTTTCTTTTTTTAGTTTTTCTTGAATATCTCGAAAACTACTCAGTTTTCGAATTATAATTGATTTATCAAATTAAAGAGCGTAACATTCCCTACAAACACATGGTTTTAGTTTTCTTCTAACTTTAATAGTTTTGTAGATAATGGCTCTCAACCAGCGGGAGTGGTCTCCCCTAAACTTTCTCGTATACTTCCCCAAAAAGGTGCTGTTTGCCCTTCCCCCGCGTGAATAAAAAATTCGAACCCACTGTAACCCAGAATCCAATGACTATCAGAAGGTTTTACATTTTAGATTAAGTGATTGTAAATTATTTAGGTAAAAAATCAAATTCAAAGAGATAGGTACCGATTAAAACGCATCTGTCACACACTGCTATGTTCAACTTTTGCCAGCTCAAGGACAAAGTGACGTAATTCGCTCAATTGCTTCCGCGTGCACAGAGATTGCTGCCACTACGCATGCTCATGGAGAATCGGATTAGAAAAAATAATTGTGCAATTTGAACGCCTTTTTTCTAACCGATTGACACAAAAATTAGACACAAATCTACCATTAAGGTTAGAAGGCCACATACAAAATTTCATTTATCTAAGTAATTTTGTTAAGAAGTTCTTGCGATTAAAAATATGCGATTATACAGACCGACAGACAATCAACCCTTTAACGGGTTTGGTCCAAAATTTAATACGGACCTACATTCATGATGATAAAAATGTGCACCAAATTTTATCCATCTAGCCATTCAAATTTTTGAGTTATAGTGTTCACATGAACACGGACAGACAGACAGACTTCCCGTAAACGGATTTTGTCCAAAATTTGATAGAAACCTAAAAGTTATGTGAAAAAACCACATACTAAATTTCTTCCTCGTATCTCTAATAGTTTTTGAGTTATCGTGTTCACAAATAGACATAATTCCAAAATTGTGTTTTTCGGACTCAGGGAGGTCTAAAACGTAGAGATTCGTCAAAATCTCGAGTTCGAATTTTTTTGACGATTACAGTACTTTCCCTTTGTATACTTCGTATACGAGAAAGTAAAAATGGGAGATGTCCAATAATTTACGACCACCTACACCGCCGTAACGGCGCGTTACCTATCTGAAAAAAAGACTTTTTAAAATGCGCTCTCATTTTAAAAAACCTGTGGTTGTAACATTATTAGTTTTATTAATTTTTGAAATGGGTCCAATAATTTATGACCACCTTGTATTTCTAACACTTGATGATACACATACTCCTAATGTCATTGCTTCTCAACCGTGTAAGGTACAAATAATTGGAGAAAGCGCGAAGGTATTGAAAAATAAGGCGTGTGATCAAAACATATTTTAAAACCACACTTTTATGAATGTACTAAAAAGTAGATTTTTAAAAATTATTTTCTACTTTTCAGTCTTTAATTTATAGTTTATTATTATAAATATAAGGAAACTGAAACCCATTTTTTCTCGAATTCAATATCATATGATGCCAGTGGTATGGAATCAATATCTTAATGAATCGATAAATCGGGGAATTAAGTTCTGAAAGTATTAAAATAGTATATTGTCACCGAGAATACACAGGTTTAGAAAGTTTCAAAACTCTATCACATCAGTATGTGAGAGGAAATTCGGTTACAAAATTCCATCGTCACAAACACAAATATGTTAAACAAAAGTGTGCAAACAAAAGAATAAGAAAAGGTATTATATAAATGCGTTATAATCCGACCCAATGTCGAAGAAGATTCGACAATACTTCCATAGATTCTAGAGTTTCTTTTTTTTTCTAGAGTTTGTTTTCTTATTTTTTATCTTATTTATTTTCTAGATATTTTATTTTATATCTTATTTATTTCTCTTTCTTATCTTATTTATTTTTATATATTTTTTGATATATAAATATATCTTATATAATATACACATATAAAATATATCTTATATATTTTTATATCTGTTTATTTTATATATTATTTATTTCTATTTCTTATCTTATTTATTTTTATATCTATATATTTTTGATATAAAATATATCTTACATGTTTTTATATCTATTTATTTTATATATTATTTATTTCTATTTCTTATCTTATTTATTTTTATATCTATACATTTTGTGATATATAAATATATCATATATTTATATAACATACACATATAAAATATATTATATATATAAAATATATCTTATATATCTTTTGATATATAAATATATCGTATATATTTATATAATATACACATATAAAATATATCTTATATATTTTTATATCTATTTATTTTATATATTATTTATTTCTATTTCTTATCTTATTTATTTTCCCTAACTTATCTCATTTATTTTCTAGAGTTTGCTTCTGTTTATGTTTTATATCTCACATGGATGAATATAACCCTTAAATGCCCAGTGTTGCCTTCAAGCAACATTACCAAGTTTGTCTTCTAAAATCTTGAGAGTAAGACTTAAGCTCTAATGCACGTCTTTGCCAATAGGATATATACAAAATATATAAAATATACCTAATATATTTGTATATCTATTTATTTTATATATTATTTATTTCTATTTCTTTTCTTGTTTATTTTTATATCTAATTCTTATCTTATTTATTTTCCTTAACTTTTCTCATTTATTTTCTAGAGTTTGCTTCTGTTTATGTTTTATATCTCACATGGATGAATATAACCCTTAAATGCCCAGTGTTGCCTTTAAGCAACATTACCAAGTTTGTCTTCCAAAATCTTGAGAGTAAGACTTAAACTCTAATGCCCGTCGTTACCAACAGGTTACATACTGAAAATGCTATTGAATCATTTTACAACATATCTGTCTGAATGCTGATAAAACAAAAAATAAATTAAGTTAATTAATTAATTAATTTAATTAATTAAAAAATAAAGTTTTTCACTTGCGGCTTCATCTTTTTTTTGCTTTGTTTGTAAGCTTGAGAATAATACCATATGTTATTCTACAATGTTGAAATAAATTCTTTATCCGTATTATTAGCTCTTAAAATTCATGTGTGTTAATATTATGGAATTTTATCGAGGAAATTTTTTCTCGACTAAAGCCCGGTGTCGTCGATTGGTAACAAACGGATTTTAGCCATAAAACATACTTAAAACAAAATAAGATTTTTTTAGTATTTTTCCCACGTTTTATTCAAGAAATGAAAGTGAAAAAAACATTTCTAAATCAATTTTTTAAAAACCTGGCATTTAAGTGTTAAATTGAGAAAAACCACCTTAGTTTAGCACCTTAAATAGCATAATAAAGTTAATGTAATAAAATATTCTGATTTCAATTTTGATGACATTCGATGGTTTTTGCTACTCAAGAAGATTTTATACGCCAAATATTAGTGAAATCCTAAATCCTAAGTTTCTTCACAGAATGTAATATTTTAACCAAAATTTTATTCTACATGGAGATAATCACAAAGGAGCACCCCGCCCTGCATTAGCATCCGGGTAACAGTGAAAGACCGGCCGCCACGACAGAAAATCAGGACTGAAGTCGACCACAATATAGCCCCCATTACGAGCGCCTCATACGGCGGCCCCCTCCCCCTTTTACGGACTGTCTTCGGAGATGTGCTCTAACAGCCACACCTCCAATAATGAGCCCACAACTCGAGAGCGAGAACCCGCTTACTTAAAAGGCGGTTTCTCATCCACAAACTCGTAGTGCCTCAGGTGGGAGTTCTATATGGAGACATATAAAAATAATCCATCTCTTTTCGCCAGATCATTTTTTTACCATAGTAAATTTTTAAAGTTTGTTGTTCTAAATATTTCTAGCAAAAATATCAGAAGATAGATTTATATTTAACTAGAGTTTTCTATATTTGCTTTTTAAGTTTTAAATATAACTAGGTCCTCTCTTGTCGTAGAATGATGTAACCCATCTTGCAACCTTTTAGCTGAAAAAGGACAGTTTAAAGAAAATAGTGGCTTGAAACATGTCCATATTAACTATTCAAAATTAAAACACATAATAATTCTTTACCCTTAGCATTTTAAAATTGATTAGATAGCCTTTTTTTAAAATTTTCAAGCATCGTTCCTTTCAGCAAAATCTTAAACACGCACTTTTTTAAACGAAATGTTGCCTCCGTACATGTATAAACACACTCCCTCCAATTATTATTAAGTGAAGGAAGATACACTATTTTTTCTCTGGATAGATGGAACTTGGAACATTTCAGCTGTCGAGAGATGAATAAACCAATTTTTCAGAAACGTTTAGCTGAAAAGGACATTCAGTATCAAGCACACATTCATTCATTTGTCTAATCCATACTGTACGATTCAAACTTATTTAATTCAAACGATGTAACTCAAAAAAAAAATCTTTCTTTAAGACTTCAAACCAGTTGAAGAGTTCCGCTGATTCAAACGTAAACAATTCTCCACACTTGCGAGCTGTTGCCAAACGGCGATTATCAAATTCGGCCCGATTTTTCGTCCATAAGCGTTTTATATATATAGATTGGGAACAGAAAAAATAAATAAAATATTTTATATCAAAAGGGGCATTTTGTATTCAGAAAGTATAAATGCCTTGATTTAAATTCCAAAAATCCTATGAAAATGCACAATTAAAATTTAAAGTCAAAATTTTTTCGCCGATTTCTACAGAAGGCTTACTACGAACTTAACACCAGTTTGTAAAAAATTGTTTTATGCTATGAAAAGTTACATTTCTAGACTGACTGATCATCTTGGCAATAATTCATATCAATCGGAAAAACGACTATCAAACGAACCGAAAGATTTTTTGCGATCTTTTTTATTTCTCTTTATTAAAAACATTCTTATGCAAAGAAAGTTATCTCAAGAATCAAAGGCCAACCGACGACAATGCCGTTCTTTTAGGAGGAAAAAAAATTCTTTCAAAATGTTAAGAACTGAAAAAGTTTCGCTCGTCCGAGATAAAAATACAGTTTGGACAAAAAATTTCATCCCATCCGAGTTCAAAAAAGGACAAAAAATTCGTGAAGGAAAAAGAAAAATATGTTCGGGGGGGGGGGGGGGGGTGGGAAGCAGGACATGGAAAATATTAGAGCAGGGCTGATACGGACTCTTTCTCAGTTAAATTATTGAATGACATTAGTCAAGCGAACCCAGAGTTCTGTTTGACTGGTGACGTCATACACCATTACGGTTGTTACCATGGAAACAAATCGTGCGCCAAAACAAACGAAAGCTTTTCCCCTATGCCAGGGTCTATGGCGCTTCCAGAATATTAGATTAAATTTGGCGATGAAGCGTAAGAAATCGAGTCCACAATTTTTTTTAAAAATAAGAAGAGCAGTTTCCGATTTTTGTTCAAATTCGAGTTGTTCATGTATGAATGGATTTTGCAAAAGGAACTGTTTACTCTTTCATTACATGAACGTAAAAAATTAATTTTGGAAATATATAAATTTGGTTTGAGAGTATTTTTAATGAGTACTGCTACGGCTTTTTTCTTATACAGAATACTTTTTCGAATAATTATTCGATTTCAACGCCAAAACTACCATTTTTAATTAATATAAGTGATTATTATTATTATTTATTTATTTATTTTCATTTTAAACTTCTGTGATGATATTGTATCTCCGTCTGCCATAACTAGGCTAGCATTTATATATATATATAGGTAAAAAGACACTTAGACATCTTAGAACTTAAAACTTCAAGTAAAACTGCAGAATAAAAAAATTAAACAAAACTTATAGAACTTTAATAACTCGAAGTAAAAATTTTAGAGTGAACGAATATTAAAAACTGATCCACTTGGTATTGATAAAAAGTAATAGTTCGCATAGTTGTGGAACCGTATAGCTGATCTTTCCAATTCAACCAAACGTATATGAAACTAAACTGCTACAAACAATGCCAACACCAATATTTTCATATAAGGGTATCATCCACATTCAGTTGGGATTGCAAAAATAAGTTTTTCAGCAAAAAAAGAAGGGGGGGGATTTATTTCAGCTTTAAAAGTCCTCTTCTAACGCATGCTTACGTACTGGGCGCATATAATGAGTGGAATTTTGAGCAGATTGCATTTGATTTCTTTGAATTTTTATCATTAAATAATTTGTCCTTTATATTACGGCTAAATAAAATCCTAGATATCTTCTTAAAAGGGAGTTTTGGCGGGGAAACAGCCTTTCTTTTTTAAGACATGGGAAGATAAGACCTGCGTTAACTTAAACCCGTCTTTGAAATTACCAGTTCCTGTATTCCCTCATTAGCAATAAAACTACCCATCAGGCATAGCGTGATGGAATATTACAAAGACTGTCTATGGGGTAATTAGAGAACAAACAGATTAGCGCGTCAAGGAGGGTTAAATCCGAGTGACTTAATAGTCAGCATATGCACTAGCCGATAAGTAGTAGTATAAAACCAATAAGTATAGCACTTTTATCTCCAACAAAAGAAAGGTTAAGCAGAATGTTTTCAAAGGTATCATAAAGTGCTTTATTGCAGCAAATATATTGAAATTTGCTTGTTCGAAAGAGTTATAGGTATATGTGGGCCGCTAGCCGAGTACCTGTAGATGGCGCTGCCATCGTCAGTGACGTCATAGCATCAAGCTTCCCAGAACAGAAAACATGGACCGCGGTACCAGACGTATTAACGATGTTGGCGTTTTATCGCAAGGACAAAAAATATCGATGGGTCATCCAAAGCCTATTTAATGACGAACTGCTTCAATTTTACATATCTTTAATTGTAAATAATGCTTCTTAAAAATGTAATCTTAATTCTGCATAATATAATAGTTAGTTAAAGTCATCGAGTGATTATTTCTATGGAACCCAAAGTTAAGCCTAATGATGATCGCCCGTATATATAACATTTCCAGCATTTGTGCAAATATAGTGTAAATATTTCATGCATGCAACTGCGAAGTTAATATTTATTCAAAAATATTGAAAATCCTTTTCCAGAATACAGCGTCTTCCGCAACAACGTCCAGTTCGAAAAGCAGCCCATTTATTTGATGAAGCTTGTATGTCACGGCAAAAGAACAGAAAATGGCGGGACAGAGCTATAAATGTTTTGACTCTTTTCTTCCCTTCCATTTTTTTCTACCTTCTTTTTCTCCTTTAACCTCTGTTCAACTTTTTCCTGCCTCTCTTACGCTGTAAACACATGCAAATGGAGCCAAAGAAAACACATTTGTCTTTAGAAAAAACTTTCGAAGCCGTGTGGCGCGAAATAAAGCAGCGAATAAAGTAACGGGAAAATAAGCAAATCGGAACAAAAAAAAAAGCAGCGAAGAATCCGTGTAACACTATTTTGGTGGATATTTGCTTATGTAAGGCAAGAAGTGAAATGGGTTAATATCCCCCCTCTTTATCTGCTTTGGATTTTCGATTTCTTTTTATGACCTTCATGTTTCCTTACAACTAGTTCCGTTTTTATGGTTTCTTAGCCCGCTTACTAGTTCCATTCGCCATTTTTTTTCTGCCGCCTTATTGCACATTGGAATTTATCATTGGAAATGTATCCAAATTTTTGGAACCTAAATTAAATGTTTGGAATCTTTTTTTTTTCCATTTACTGGGACTACTTTCATTGAAATGGCTTAAGAAATTTTTCTTTTTAAGATTGGAATAATCTTTTCTTCATTTTTTTTCTTTTGGTACTTATTTTAGATGATCACGGAATTTCTGTCAGTTTGAAAATTGCTTATGAGTCGTTGATTATTACGTTAAAAACCTTCCATTATAATTTTTTGTCGAAGAAAAAGACCATTGAGTGTTATTAGAATTTTTCCGAATATTTTTATGTATTTTTATTGAATATGATTTAGTTTTTGCATATCAGGCGAGAATCAGATGTTGCAATGCCTTAGTTAAATTGGCACTAGAGCTTTCATTTAATGAACTTAAATATTTTAGTATTTTACTTATATATCAAAAATCTTTTTTATTCTATATATTAACTAACGATAACGCGATATGCTCAATCCAACCTTCCAATAATCTCTTGTTTCTTCTTTTTGTAACAATTTTGAGAGCATTTCTATGCCAAATATTAACTCATTTAAAATAAATCATTGAGATGAAATTTTTTAGT
>BGPR01021124.1:0-24945 GCA_013235015.1 Araneus ventricosus
TTTCTCCGTTATTTAAGCATCCTTCCTTTTACAGAGCCAAAAACCAACTGCCCGTCGTACCCCAATTCCTAGTTTTTTACGTCTCTTTGGCGACTAAAAAAAATTATTAGAAACTATGAGATGTCTCTTGTAATTAATATTACAACCCTAAAAACCGATGACAAACAAAATTCCAGACACTCCCACGAAGGGACCCCTCTATGCAGCCAACAATCCTTCCCTTTCCCTCCAGGAACGGGACATTCTGTCGGGGGTCAGGCGCAAGCAACCACCCCAATGGAAATGTGAATGACCCATTCCAGACGACTTCCAGCTTGAAGTTGAAAAAAAAAAGACTTTATCTGATATTCATTTTCGCCTTTAATTTCGTATTTTACAAAGCTTTTGAATACTATTAATAGTTAAAAAATTTTAAACAACTAGAATACAATAATTATATCAGAGTTTAATTAATTTTGAAAAATTCCCAATCCAAGAAAAGTCTACACAACAAATATCCTACGTCTCCGGGAAAAAAAATTTTATGCAATAAAAATTTTTCTTGACAGAAATTCGATGCAGTAAGTACAAACATAACAGAATCTAAATTTAGGAATGCCATAACACACTAAGAATCCAATATAACGAACACCATCACACTTGTATTAATATAAGGCACACTGATAATAATACAATACTCACACACTGAAATTATTATAAATGTAAAATATACCAAAATAAAACAACATTGGAATACCTTGACATAATGATCAGTATCCAATCTAGCTGCGTGTAGACAGGGAAACACCACAGAGTTTTTAGGAATGCATATTATGCCATATTTTAAAATTCAAAACTAATCTTTAAATAAAAATAATAAAAAAAAAATTCCTTCCAAATACTAACCTTAAAAAGTAAATTTATATTATAAACAGACAAAGTTAATAGTATCCCACTTTATACACATATATACTAAGTAACATCTAAATATAAAGAAAACCCAAAAGCATAGAGGAATTTCAAACTAATCCACAACTTATAAGAAACGAAACAAAATTTTCCTCCCTATATTCAAGACATAGTATAAGGAAAATCAAACCTGTAAAAGAAACAAACAGGAAATGTAATGTGCAAATACAACTAAGCAATAACAAGCCAATACCTCCAAATCGCATAAAAAAAACTGGAAGTAACTCACTCGCAGGGGTATACGTATCATAGGATCTTCATGTCTTCAAACCATTTACTCGTAAACAAAAGAACATATCCACAAAATTCAAGTTCACTAAACGCTATAACATGTTATCTAAATATTAGTTAACAGCTTACAAACCAGCAAAATTCCTTTCTAGAAACTGTATGATGATACAATATTTCAACAGAATATGATAAAAATTAGTTTATTCACTGACTCATAACTTAACTATTCTAACTTCAATATCATAAGACATTAATATCTCAACTAACTAATTTTCACTAATTCATAACACAATATCTCAACTTCAATATCATAATATAAAAATCTTAACTCTAACTAACCATCACTAACTCATACACGAATATCTTAACTATCTCAGAACAAAACTCCTAATCAATGATCAATGTTTATGTCTGTATCACTTAGCCTAAAAACATGTAATGCACATTAACCCCTTGTCTCAAACAATGTAAAACTAATAATCTTCACTAAATAGTTAATATAAATCATAGGTACCAACTTCGACCATTACAAACTCATTATATGTACTTCAACTCGTAACAATCATAATAACCTTGAGTAATACTGTCCTGTATATGTGTTTTCCAACAGGCAAAGTTCTACATTAATAGTATTAAACACTAGCAACACTATCATATTTATACACAGTGGCGGACTGGCGAGGTTGCCAGCTTGCCCGATGGCAAGTGGGACCCTTAAACAAAAGACAATTTGGGGCCCCAGAAAATGGGGGAGAGAAAAAAAGATATCTTTCTCTATAGGAAGCTTTTCTAAAGCAATGAAATAAAATAGCCCTGCACCCAAGGCCCATGTTTTGGGGATTTATTGCCGTCGTAATTCGACCAGCCGAACAGCGGGTGGTCGAATACCGACCCAAGACGCATACGCAATTACAACTGCCCGTAGGAACTGTACTGTGGTCTTTGTCCAGTCCACTTCCTTTGACCTTCCGATCAATTACAAATGTTTCTCCAGAATGTTGCAGCCATCACACAAACCCTCGGGCTATTGGAACAGGGTAGCTCTTCGGTGCAAAGTCGAGCCGCAATACTCTTTAAGATATTTTGTTGGTTTCGGAAGCCCCCGAAAAGACGGAAGGAATTGCATCTCTTTGTGCAGAAAGGGTGCGGTTCTTGTGAGAGATGTCTACAAGAGGTGCTTTTTTCTTTCTTTTCTGTAGTTTAATTTTACTGTCATAAATCTTACAAACAAGGGAACTCGCCTGTAAGAAAAGGTTTTCTTGGCTAAAACTGTGACTAGGACACTAAATGACATCTATGAAAAGACGACACTCACGTATTTCTTTATTCGTTTGGGGTGAGTTTGCGTTTAGAAGAGTGAAGGGGTTTCGTTTAAAGAGAGCCTCAGTCTTATTGGTCTGTCTTTTATGGAAAATAATTAGTGAGAAAAGTGTTATTTCTGTTTTTAGTCGTAAGACAGTAAAGACGTATGTAGCGTATCTTGCAAAAGGAAAGAACAAAAAGGGGTAAGCTGAAACTATCATTTCTCTATTTTTACATTGCTTTCGTAGTATTAAACACTAGCCGCATTCGGCTACCAACCGACTCATCCATCTTATTGTCTTAATTTGATTATATTAACAAACTTTAAATTCGCCAAGTTATTTAATTTTTGGTAAGATAAAAGTATTAATTGCTACAGAAGACCGAGAAAGAAATTAGTTGTGCAAAGAAAAAAAAAGAAGAAAACAGTAGATAGGAATTGTATTAGCATTTCAGATAAATTTTGATGCAATATGTTTTTGTGTCTCATGAAACCAATGACATAAGTCTTTACATTCCACTGTTAAAAAAGTCTAAAAAATGCGAGATTTAATGAAGATTATTTTTTGAAATTTTGCATAATTATAATCTACAATTATTGCGCATTATTAAGCTTATTATAGAGTGAAAATTTAACCTCATCATATCAAATAAATGAATTGCATAATCTCCAGGAAGATTATCTTGCCTTAAGTGGAAAGATGAGCTTAATGTCATCGCTAAAAAGTAAATTTATTAAAAATAACATAGAAAATCTATCAAAAACTAAATTTATTTGAAGTAACGAAGAATGAAAGAAAAAGACTGGACTTAAAGAAGAAAAAAACTGGCGAAACAATGAAAATGGAATGCATTTTTAATACAATAAAAGCAGTTTTTTACATTATAAGGATGTATTTTGTACAAATCTATAGTTTTACTCGATCTTTATGAAATTTGGCACACATGCTCTTCAAAAATAGATGAAAATAATTGTCAAGTTTTTAAAGTCCAAAAGAAAATTAAGCAAGATTTTGGCGTTTTTTCGCAATATTTTCAAAAAATACTATCTAACAAAATGATTTTTGAATTACTTATCATTAAAAAGATATTTTTGAATTATACCAGTTTAGTTACAAATTACTGAAACATTACCAGTACAAATTTTAAACGTAGAAAATTAAGGGGTGTTAAAAGGGATTTGTTTTAAAGACGCGGAAAAATTAAATATATAATAAAAAATTAAATTGAATACATAATTATTAAATATTATTGATTTAAATTAATATAATTAAATATAAAATAATATATATATATATATATATATATGAATTAATATTATGATTGTAGATATGTGTGGGCCCTCACTGACTCCTGGCAGCCACTATTTTCAGACCCAGTCTGCCACTGTTTATACGTTGCACAGTGTTTAAATTTCTAAGAAAAATCGGCTCATAAACAATGTGAAAGAAGGATAAATATGCAAGAAGATCTGAGTAAAAGGTTTGAGTTTTAATGATGAAGATGAAAATATAATATATTAAACAGATATATATATATATATAGAAGAAATACACAAAGTTTTAAGGAACATTAATGGAGAATGGTACATTAATCATCTGCACGAGGTGTAAAACAATCCGACTCGCAGTTTGTATACTCCAGGAACACATGAAGAATGACAAGAAAATAAAGAGAAAGTGTGGCTGGGCCTTACCACACATCCTCAAATCAAGACTATTATTTATTCCGAATCAATACAATTATTTATTTATTACTATATAGAGAAATAGAATTTTAGGAGGAAGTTTATGAAAAACAAATTAAGATAATTATTCAGATCAACTTATAGATGCAAATAACGTTCACTTGAAATTAGAGATAACTAAACATACGAAATCACTTCTCTCCATTTCTACCATAAAGTAAAGCAGAATATTAGTAAAAGCAATCATAACGAAACAAAGGAAAAGTCTCCACCCACTACTGAAAGTGCAAAATATGAAATAAACAAAATTATCCATAATTATTATGGAGTGAGTTTTCTTCGCTCATTCATGAAATGCAAAGGAGAACAACAGAAGTGATAAATTGAATACAAATACAAATTAGGAGATTAAAATAAGGATAAAAATATGCAGCGCGTATAAGTATCAAAGAGTAATTAAGAAAACGATAAATGTTGAAATAGAAATAAAGGAAAGGCAATAGAGTTAATTACTTTCAGCAGAAAAAAAATATCTACCAAAATAATATACAGTTTCAATTGAATGAAAATTTATGTAGGCAACACAAACAAAACAATATAAGAGTAAACAGAGTGTCAAAGGATTTGGATATGCAGAGCACACAGTACCTATAAGTAATGAAAACAATCGATCAGAGGTGAAAATCAGCCGGGTGAGTGAGTGAGGGAATCACCTCAGCAGAAAATTTCATCCTCTAATCTCATGTAACTTCAAATAATTGAAAGTGGGTGTGTGTAAGCAACAATATAAATAAAATATATAAGAGTGAAAGGAGTGTATCAGGGATTGAGATATGCAGCACACAGCACCAAAATGTAATGAAACAGTCAATCAGAAGTGAAAATCAGCCAGGTGTGTGAGTGAGTGAACACCATCAGCAGATGATTTCATCTTCTAAATCTCAAGTAACTTCCAATGAATGAAAATTTCTGTGTGTAAGCAAAATATTTTGTTATCTCAAAACACAATAAACTAATTTCTCATACTACAGTGACATTTTATCTAAAGAACCAACTGTAGAAAAACACAAAAAAAAACATTTCAAATAAATAATTTTAAATCGAAGCCTAACTGACAATTCAGACACCCAATATGCACAAGTCTCCTGTGCCCAAAAAATAAAAGCACTCAAAATTGCAAAACTCAGGTACCAAACTAAAAACAATTTAAAGTAAGATCTCCCTAAAATATCTATTAATTTCCAAAAACACTTATAACAAAATGTAAATTTACAGTTAAATGCAAAAGTAAATAAAATACAAAAATTCTTATTAATTTCCCAAAAAAATCTATACTAAAATGTAAGTTTATAGTGAAATCCAAATCTAAACAAACACAAAAATTCGTCACTTAATACTGAAAATTTTGCCCTTTGCCCTGAAGGCAAATTATCTACATCTTTAATTTTTTATTTTTCTGCTACTCTGTGGTGGAGCCATGTCCACAAGGCTTTACAAATTTTTTTATGCTTTATTCATTATATTTCATTTTAGTAAAGTCTCTGACCTTCATCACCTTATGCAAAGAGGAGTTTTTAGATTCTATTTAGTTTGGAGCGGCACCATTTTATGTCGTATTGAAAAGAATGATTTAATCCTTTTATATGATATTGACATTAGAAGTACAATGTATAAACTTTTAAATATTATGCAAAATTATAAACTTTTAAATTATTTGCTAATTGTACCTTTTAGAAATTTAGATATCTTAAATGACATTACACCTGTTGCTTTACTGACACTCTAATTAACTGCTAATAATTTTTCAAGATGAATCTCTACACATGAAAAACAATCCTAAAGTCCCATATCATTAAATTCAATTAAACATCAAACATTTCACAAATTATTAATTAAAAATGTCCACTTAATGAAACATCTTAGCAACAGGCATAAAGTGCAACCTTAACTTAATTTTAGCTCTTCATTTATCCTTAAAACAATCACCAAATTCAATATCAAAACAATTCATAAAGATCTTAAGTTTGTGTTGTGTATTTAATATATAATTAGATGTTATTTTTTATATTAACTCAGGTTCATTCCAAATAGTTACCTCCATCAGTGTCATTTAGGTAGTGAAGAAAAATCAGAGACCAAATTACTTTAAACTAATGTATTTATTAAAATAAAAATTAGCCCAACCATCTTACAAACATAAATCTCATATCTCATTTTGCCTTATAATCAATGTATGTCAATACATTACATAAATTCAAAATACAGAACACTAAACAAATATTAATAAAACACAATAAAAAAGTATACGATTCAATATATCAGATATTATATTTTGCTTAAGGTCGACCCAGTATAAACAAAGGATTTTATTCTTAAATCTCATTCATGTTTAAAACTGAATCAATTTATACTGCATCTTCTACATTAAATATATAACTTTATCTCATTTAGCATCTGTTCATTATAACATAAATTTCAAATGATAGTGGCAACCAACAATCTTAATTATTAAATTTAATCTTTACCTAACTTAATCTTATATTTTGATTCATATTCTTATTAAAACTTTACCAACTCGCCCTAATATTATACCAATTGTCTTTTCACTAATTAACAAACATAACTATATGTATGAACATTTTTCTTCCATCTAAAACACACTCTATTACAAATATCATTATGATTCATAAACTGTCACATAATTATCTTACCAATTTAATATAACACACATTTTTTAAGGCATATTTATATATATAAAAAGAATCCTTCTGTAAAATATTAATATGCTGACTTGTATCTTGCCTTTCAAATAAATGGCGACAAAAGGTACTAATTAATTGGCTTACTATTTATAGGATAATTATTCAATCAATTACTTAATCCCTACACCTCGTGCAATTTTAACAAGGACTACCCAAAATAATTTGTTTGATTTTCTAATGTTCTTCAAAAAAAATTTCAACGCGATACATTACAGCATAAAATAATAAAATTTAACATGCAGAGAAAAACTTATCTGGAGGAGTTGGAGGGGAAACATGGGAAGCAGGAACCCACTCATCATAGTTTAGGTAGCTAGGCACTTTGATTCACAAGCGGTCGATTCTCGAGATTCGCATTTTGTTGGTATGAATGCCGGTTTCCCCGTTTGCGGGGGGGGGTCCGTCCAGCTCCCAAGCATGGATGATCACATAATGCATGCGAGAAGTGCCATGATGAGCCTTCGTGGCCATTGCATTCATCATTATATGACATAATATAGCCTCGTAGTTCAGTTGATCCCAAGGGCATCTGTTTTCCTGAGCACGAAGTCGATCAGAGACTCGAGATCCACGTAAGTTCTATCAACAGCTAAGGTCGTGGGGCCAGCTTACAGGCCTTCACCGCTCGCAAGTTTTCCTTCAAGCAGGAGCATCTTCAAAAAGTTTTAACACCGCGGCAAGAGCCCCGGCCTTGCCGGAGAAACACCACTATCCCTTTCTCCGTTATTTAAGCATCCTTACTTTTACAGAGCCAAAAACCAACTCCCCGTCGTAACCCAATTCCTAGTTTTTTACTTCTCTTTGGCGGCTAAAAAAAAAAATTATGCCAAACTATGAGATGTCTCTTGCAATTAATATTACAACCTTAAAAACCGACGACAAACAAAATTCCAGACACTCCCACGAAGGGACCCCTCTATGCAGCCAGCTATCCTTCCCTTTCCCTCCAGGAATGGGACACTCTGTCAGGGGTCAGGCACAAACAACCACCCCAATGGAAAGGTGAATGACCCATTCCAGACGATTTCCAGCTTGAAGTTGAAAAAAAAAAGACTACCTGATATTCATTTTCGCCTTTAATTTCGTATTTTACAAAGCTTTTGAATACTATTAATAGTTAAAAAATTTTTAAACAACTAGAATACAATAATTATATCAGAGTTTGATTAATTTTGATAAATTCCCAATGCAAGAAAACTACACAACATTTCTAAGCCAGATATTTCGCAATGAATCGAATTATCACTGGATTTTGCTTATACACTGTGATTCGGCACCAATGCGACAAACTTGCGGGAGGAGCAGGTGGCACGAAGACGATTCCGAATCCTCATAGCATTGTAGTGTCTGGAATTCCTTCTTCATGCGGTAGAGGGCGTTGTATGGAAACTGGACTGCACATGTGCAGCCCAAAATCGCTTTGCTGTAAATATTTGGACCAGCATTGTTGGAGCCGACTTCATAAGACCTTACCTCATGCCTCTTTGTCTGGGTGGTAGGAAATACTTCATCTTCCTACAGCAAATCCTGTTAGAATTTTTCGGAGACGAAAATTTTCCTTAGTAGTTGCGCCATTCAATGTGGTTTTAGTATGTCGAGGACCCTAATCATTTCAGAAATGAAGTTAGGCAACACCTAAACGTTTCATTTGGGCTTGGTGGTTCGGTTCATTGGCCTGCTATATCGCCAGACCAATCATTCCTCGACTTCCTCATAGGTGATATGAAAGCTGAAGTGCACGAGACCTTCGTCAAATCAGTGGAAGATCTTAACACTGGTATCTCTATAGGTGCCGAGGAGGTCTGACAAATGGGAAGAATTTTCCTAAGTGATAGATGGGTATTCCATGCAGCGCCGATGTCTAGCCTGTTTAAGAGCTTATGGTCGAAATTTTGAACACATGCTGTAGCATTTCAGCTTTTTGCTAATGTAAATATCATGATGAAAATGCTCAGTTGCAATTACATGTTGTTTCATTTCTTGCCTTCTCTTTAATTCTTTTGGTCCTAGCTCGGGAAGAAAAACATTTCCAAACCAGCAATTCTATTTTGCTTGTGAATCATCTGTGTGCCCCCGCCCGCACTTCCCGCAAGTTTGTCGCATTGGTGCTGAATCACCCTGCAGAATATAAATCTTATCCGAAGAGAGTGTTTCCCTAGTATTTCTTCGTCTATCCCAATGGCAGATCAGAGCGATCTTTTTACAATGACAATAAGTAAATCTCCATTTCAGACTCTGAAAAATCCGTCTCTTTGCCAGGGAAAATTGTTTCCACTGAAAAATAACTTCATAGAGGGTTATTTCCATCAGGGCCAGCTTTACCATTAGACGACTCTGGCGACCGCTTAGGGGTGCCATAACAAGAGAGGCTTGTCCTTATAACGGACGAAATAGGTTTTCGGCCCCTGATAATAAATACTAAATTGTAATATGTATTTAACTTTAACATTGTGTGCGGAATAAGAATTAGATGCTAGCTCAAATAAAAAGACAAACCGTAACTGAACTTGCTCTAGGCAATGTATATACCATAAAAGAAAAAGTGATCGTATTCTGCAGACGTCTATTAATATGTCCAATTTATCTAAAATAGTAAGTCAAATTCTTGAATTAAAATTTTGATGTTGGGTAATTCGAGAAAAACGTATTTTTACGTTTCCCGCTTCCAAAGTGTTAATTGTAAATGTATGTTGATGAATTCTTGATGCGTAAAATACGATTTATTGAAATTATTGGAAATATATTTTCCCTTTTTAGTACAATATAAATATTTCTTGTTAAGAACTAGTACTTTCTTAAATTTGTGTGTATTTGGCTATACATGCGAATATGCTAGTAGTTATCGATAAGGATTAATAAATTTGTCTTTACATAGGGGACCTAGCACCGGCCCTGGTATCAATCTAAATGAAAGATCGTTACGAAACAAGAAATCAAAAATAATATATGCAAAATAATTGCTTTCAGGGAAATATTTGATTATTCGAAAATACTCACTTTTAAAAAGAACTGAAGTGAAAAAATTAGGCTTTTTATATAAATAATTGAAAGATTCGAATTAAATCCGATGAATTAAAATTAAATACAGTATTCTGGAATACGATTTTTTTAATTAAATTTCCCTTTCGATCGCTTATTGTATATACGTAGGTCCTATTGCATCTTCGTGCAAGTTTGAAGTTGTTCACGAAAAAAAGAATAATAATATATATCGAAACGGAGCATGATAAATCACCATCATTCATCAGAGCTTCAGTATTAGCACCATTCAATGAAGCACTTAGCAACCTCTACTATGTTAATCATTTAAACAAATCTGGGTATCTCTTTCAGACTTTCCATGATAAGTTTTAATAAAATTATGACTGCTGGTGCAACTAAAAACAATTAAAAATTTGAATATATGATTTCTATATTTCTCTTTCATATTGTAACAAGACATTTTAATCCTGTATGATTATTTTGAAAAAGTTTCAGATTGTCTCCCAACATATGAAAAATTATCGTTATGTCTGTCTAAACTTATATCCATTGTTAATGGTTAAAGTTTTACATATTTAAAGCGTTTGAGTAAAACGCTGTTCTTAATTAAGGGAATAAGTCAAGTGTCGTCGTAGAAAATAATGTCAAGTGTGATAAAATAATTATTTCCATCACGCATGAAAGCTTAAAATTCTCTAAAACCCAGCTCAAGTTCTTTAAATGATTAGTTTAATTCATGAAGATGTTCGTTACATATTTATTCTAAGCCTTTAATAATTATTTAAGGAGGTACTAGAAATTAAAGTAAAATGCTTCATACTTGTTTAAGAAGAAATCATTGCTTTTAAAGGTGAAAAGAAAGGAACACCGCCATTAAAGCAAATCACATTTCCTCACAAAATATTTTATGGTTTAAAGTCATTTACAAAGTGAATTTGCTTAGATAAAACTTAATGGAGATATGTGAACAAAAATGAAATACAGTCATTTTCAACTTAAATACTTATAAGTGCGACACTGCTAAAAGTTGCAGAATATCTAAACAGAGAAAATAAAATGGTGCATGCTAATATACAGGGTGATTTAAAAGTCCAGCGCGACTTTAAAAATAAATAACTGACAAACGAAAGAAGTTAGAAAATTGCCGTTTTCACCGAAGGATGGAAACGAAACCGTGATTTTACTTTCTCGTATACGAAGTTTAGTTTAGTTATATTAACGCCCCGTTTTGAAGCAATACGAGGGCTATTTTGGGACGGACCTCGTAACCACGGTCAGATGACGACGACACCTGAGTTGGCACACCCCTCTCCAAGCTTCTACGCCACACCAACGGGAGGATTCTCGTATACGAAGTACACTCAAACCTGTTTTTGTGCGATCCTTTTCTATGCGATTTTTTTATGCGGTATATGAATTCCAACGGTGTTGCCATTATAACACCGTTGTAATGTTTTCTATCAGTGTGTGTACACTGTAAGGCGCTGTTCGCTTTTAGGCGCTATGTTCATTTGTTATCAACAGTCTCCCGATAATGCACATTCAATCGTTTTTGTTCGTATGTGTATTTTGAAAATTTCTCCATGTGTAAAATGAGAAATTACATTTTAAAAAAATGTTTCCATGTGTAATTTAATTATTTATTTTGCTTGAAAGCACTTTCTCACTATTTCGTAAATCTTTGACATATTTGCGACTCATAAGTGCGACTTTTTTTATGCGATCCCTCTCCACCGTATAAGTATTTAATGAAATTTCTGAATATTTTTTTGTGCGGTTTCTTTTATGCGGTCCCTATCTACAGCACAAAAACAGGTTTGATTGTATAGAAAGAGAAAGTATTGTAATCGTCAAAAAAATTCGAAATCAAGATTTCGACGAATCTTTCCTCAGAGAGTATATGAGAAAGTTTAGGGGAGACCACTGTCGCTGGTTTTTATTGTCACGAAACCAGAATTCATCTATAGCAAACTTTACAATTTAACACATTCGCTGCCACTATTTTCGCCTGAGATTCGAACCATCTATCTAATTAGATAACCCCTGCTCTGCCATGTCTTGACTACGGTAGATAAGGGGTCATCTAATTAGATAATAGGTTCTGGACATGCCAGCGCGTCGGTGGCAGTGAATGTGTTAAGCGAGCAGGCAATATGAACCAGATGAAAACAGAAATGATTAATAATCCAAATGGTATTACAGAAATTCCTTATTAAATAAAATTAACTCTCCAACTGCAAAATTTTTAAATCGCTATTTAGATAGGACGTTTGCAAATAGTTCCAAATGCTTCTGAAAAGTAGCGAATTATTATTGATATGCAACGCTATAATAGAAAGAGGCAAGCGCACTAGTCCATGAAGATTGTGGGATACAACAAAAAATAGACTAAAATCCATGCTATGTGAATCGCGTGATACGGAGCTTCAGGGCTAATTGTGATTTTAAAAGTTAAATGTTTTTTTTCATGTTACTTAAGCGGAAAGCAGATACCTGCACTCAAGCGCCCTGCGGCGGCCTAGTGTCAGGTTCTTAAGTGGGTCATTCACCGTTGGGCCATTTTGGAATTTTAGGAACACGGGAAGGAAAAACCAATCGCCAAGGTCGAAAACCTATGGAATTTGGAGCAAATGATTAGAAGTGGCAGAATTCCAACGAACTCAAAATCCAAAACTTCATCCACCGATTCCAATTTGGGACCTCGATGCGAGGGTAGCGGTAAAACAAAGGATCTGCCTACATTGGAACCTTGCGTCGAGGCTAGAAATCCACTGTGTGGGGGGGAGGAGGAGTATGGGTGGGAAGAATTTTGCGACTTTGTACCTTGTCTCAAAACAAACTTTGGAACATCCGTGAATGTTTTGCCTAATTTTTCGACCAAAATGAGTGGAATACAAACCAGTTGTTAGGAAAAATGGCTTAGCCTTTCTTTCTCGTGAATGCCCACCTTTAGCTTCGCGAGCGCGCATTCGAAACTTGCTTCTATCGAAGATCCGCCATATATTGCTGACGTATGTAAAGTCTTCTTTACGGACTGTACCAGTAGAATTATTTCCTCTGCATACGGACTGTGCCACTAACGTATTAGGTTTCATTTCCCCAGAGAAACTAATCTGTTTCGCCTCTAATCACCTTGTAGATAGTTTCCGTATCCTTTCCCGACTTCCAGTGGCTTAGTGGATTAAGATGTCACATAGCTGAGGCACACCAATTGGAAGGTTTTGTATTCTATCCAGTCTGTGCTTTTAACCAGCATTAGTCAGAAACTAGTTGATCGATGCGAGATTTAGCAACGTATTTATTGCTCGCTGTGATTTTGCTGGCTGTTGGAGGTTTTTCTGGATTTCCTCCAAGCGAAACACAAATGTGGGTCAGTTCCCCCTGAAAGTCTTCCGCCACGGGCAGTTAAGGTAGTCAGACTTCTACCTGAGGCGCTAACTAGGAACTCCAACGTCGCTTTGACCAAGAGAAGCTGCCACGCTTCCCCTTTATCATGAGTCCTTGTTGCATGGGTCTGACTATAGTTAAGCTAGACCAAGTGGTATTAGTCACTACAACAATAGTACCCTTTCCTAATGTATAAATCTATACTTAATGGACAGATTTATCCCTGACAAGAATAGGTAACCCCACGGGCGATCGAAAGGAACCAAAGATCGCATCTTCTAATTATTTTAAAAGGGGCAGAGCCCTTTATTGGTTAATCGTTAAAAAATATTTTTAAATTTCAAGCCTTCGTAATCTAAAGGATAAATCTGGCGTTATGGGTCAAATGACATCACGCTGATTTGGTCTGGACGTTTGGAGAGGAGCTGTCAGATTAGGTGTTGTCCTTGTCACCTGACCTTGGTTCAGAATTTTGAGATACGTTCCTAATATCGCTTGTTTAGTTTCAAATGGGGACGTTAAGGGGACACATTACCCCCAAAAAATGGCCAAAATATCAATTTTCATTTTATTGGCTAATTTTGTTGCCCTTATCGTTTTATTTATTGTTTCAAATTTGTACCTTTAATAAATCAGAAGTTATTTAGATTTTTATTTACGATTACTAACGAAAAACTGGCGCGAATGACAACTTTAAATGGCTTTTTCTCCATGTCAGACTTTTCTGCATTTTCATGTTTTCAAAATGCTAAGGCTTTTTTCCTTTTTAAGATGGAGCTTTCAAATTTTTTGCACTCGTTTGACATTAAATATATGACAAAACTGTGCATGCAATAAATATTCAGTTGCTTAGTTTTTTTTATATGCAAGATATAAAATGTACTGCTAAATTTCCTCATTTTTCACCATATAATTCAGTGAAATATCTATATTTAAGCGAATATACACTTTAAGATTTTAAGGTGTACATGCACAGTTTAGTGTAATATATATCAGTGAATCTACAAATAAAATTTGAAGCAAAAATATTGACATTTAAAAAAGTAGTAAGGATTTTGAAAAATTAAATTTTTCTTTAAAAAATTTAAATTTCAACTAAACAAGCAGATCAAAATGGATTTTTTCTCTTCAAGATTACTTTATATGATTGTTAAGTCTCAATACTATGAAAACTTATTAGTAATACTTCAAATAAAAAAAAATTGTGAAGGTAATGTGTCCCCTTAGTATATAAAATTTATGAAATCTTGGAACGAATGTAGAAATATTAATTTGTCGTCAGTAACAGGATCAGCAGCCACTTGACTTGAAACTAAAGATAATGTCCTATTTCCTCTTTGTAGGAAGTGTTTATGAATACAAGTTATACTCCAAATTAGTGTCACCAAATAAACTATTGAATGAATAGCGTGTCTGAGCAAAACTTTACTTGTCTAGAGGAGGTTTCCCTTCAATGAAGCACAAACTTCTACTAGTTTCGAAAAAGAAGCTTCACAGAAAGCATCCATTTACTTCTCTGCACACTTTTAAAGCTCACTGGACACTTTTTCAAAATTGAAAATTCTTTAAAAATTTTACTTATTTTTTGAAATTTCATCCTCTTATTTTAGAAATGCAATTTCGTTTTCGTGACTGCATTTGGAGTTGAAACCCATAATTTAAGAATTTCTGTTATTGGAGACAATTGAAAATTAAATTTACACTGAAGTAACCGCAGGAAACAGATCAACTTCCAACCCGCATAAGTCACGGGATACACAGCTGGAGGGTTAAATCTGTCATTCGCTAAATGTCATCTCGCTGGTGTAGTGTAACAGTCGAGAGGGGGAAGTACTGGCTCAGGCGGCTTCCTCGTCATCTGACCTGCTATTCAAAATTGTGAGATCCATTCCCAAATAGCCCTTATATAGTTTCAAAACGGAACATTAATCTAACTAAACTAACATTTCTTAAATGACCCTTACTTAAATTTTCAGATTTCGTATTGATCCTTATATAATATCAGGTTGTGAAGGAGATATAACGCCACTGAAATCTCAAAGTGTCATATTTCAAATTTGCCAAAACATCTTATTGATAGAAAACGCTTGTATAGGTTAGCTACATCTGCTCTCAAATTGTTGCATGTTGTCACAAAGTGCCATGTCACTAGTGGTTTATCAAAATTTCGTATGTTGTGCTGTGGGTAACATTTGGCTTACGACATTTTGAGATACAAGAACTTTGAATCTCTGTAAAAAGCAATAAAAGAACACAATATTTTTGAATTAAAACACTTAACTTTAAAATTTTTTAAAATTTTCAACCATTACTTGACTCACTATACCTATCCCAATACCATTAATGTTACAAAATCCGAAAGAAAATTTTGGATTCGAAAGTTCTGCGAGTTCCCTGCGATACGAGAACCCTGAATTTCAATATCCGGTTTGCCTACGCTCATTCTTTATAAAACAAAATTCACAACCAAGTGCTCCTGCGATAGCCAGGCGTAAATCGCCTTCTGGGCTCAGAGATCCTGCAGTATCCTGCGCGGGACAAAGGAAAAAAATAGGCAAAGGAACAGGGGAAATAAAAAAAAAAATACCCACACGGGTAGTATCTCGCATCCCGAAATCCAACAAATCACCTTGACAGTACATCACTCCTTTTTGGAAGTGTGGAGAAAAGATGAGGGACAAAAACAAAGAAAAGGAACAGCAAGATAAGGGACGGCTAAAGACCAGGCCTGCCCGTAATACGTCACCTGGTAGCTATCGATAAGGCTTGACCCGCGGGCCATGGGCAACCATTTTCGGGTGGCTACGGACACTACTTGACGGATGGCTCTCGCAGACACCTCCGGGTACACACGAAGGGTCAAACCACGGGTCAAACTCGATATGAGGGTGCCTAAAGTTTTGTATTAGTTTGAGGAGGTTTTTTCCTTTCTTTTCCACCTTTTGTTTTTACCCTCCGTAGCTTCGGAGATGGCTGATGAGTGTCTGGCAAATGGAATGGCAGGCATTAGTGAAGTTCCACGCCTTTCTCTCATTCCGTCTTTCGATGGCTAGCATTAATGGTTTTGCAAAATACAGGAAAGCCAGAGTGTTGTCCTGGAGGAGAAGGGGTGTTTCAGTTGGGGGTAATTAACGCTTGGAGTCCAAGCCTCTTGATGATACACACGCACCAGCAACATCGATTCGACGCGCTTCCACAGGAAGAACTCGTTAAAAGAACGAACGGATTGGACAAAATAGACGAGTCGGTGAAGATTTTCGAGGGAGATTTTTTGATATGTTCTTTTTTTATGTAAAGTTTCTTTTGAAATAATGCTTTTTGATGTACAAATCTCCTTTGTCTTTTTTGTTGGTAAATTTCGGGCTAAGAGAAGTTATATTTGGCGTAATGCAATCTTCTTACAGAAAAATTTCCCCAATTATTATTTTGAATCCATTTCAAATAAAGTCCTTAGCCCTTGAAAAAATGGACTAGAATGGATTCCTTGTTTGTTTGTTTTTTCGATTACCTCCGAGTTTCTCTTTGTTTTTTGGTTTTCTTTGTATGATATTGATTTCCGTTGTTCTTTGTTTGCAGCTGCAATTGCGCGCTACTTAAACACTGTTTCAATTTTATTTTATAAATTCTATTATCTAAATTTTATTGTTTTTAAATAATTTTTTTTGTTTAAAGTTTAAAATATTTTTTTATTTTTAAATGTATTCTAATTTTTCTAGTTGATTATTTTTAAGTTCCTTATGTGTTGCGCATAGTTAAAACATCAATTTTTAATAGTAAATTGGTAATATAATGTAATGATTTGGAAAAATGGGACTCGAGAAGATTTTTGGCGTTCAAAATTTTAATAGGTGCTTTTTATGTGTTACGCTGAGTTAAAGCTTGAAATGTTAAAAATAAGTTTATGAAAGAATGCATGTGTTGGAAAAATAGCACCGAGGATGAAAATATTGGTGGGAAAATTTTTGATAGGTGCTTTTTATGTGTTGCATTTAGTTAAAGCTTGAGTTATAGAAAACATGTTGTTAAAAGAATGTAATTAGTTAGAATAATTATAAATAAAAGCGTGTTTTTAGTTTCATTTTATTAATGCTCTAAAAATCGAAAGTTTGGTCTTCAATATATTTCGTAATTCATTATTATAATAATTATTTAATCTTATAATCAATTTTGCTTAAATTCTCTATCGGTCAGTGGCTCCGAGATGGAAATATATTCAAAATCAATCAATTTAATAATTAAGTTTCGAAAATATTAAAATAAGATGCTGACATCTGAAACTCAAAATTGCGCAGTTTCAGAAATCTAGCACATTAATGAAATGAGCGATTCAAAAAAATTCAATACAAAATTCCATCTTCACAAACTTGAAAGAAGTTAAATAAAAGCGTGTAAAAATGGCATAATGGATGAAAATGTTCTCGAGGAAAATTTTTGATATGCACTTTTAATGCTTTGCATTTAATTCTGAGATTTGATTGCAATGAAACTTGCAAAAACAACGAACGAATTTGATAAAATGTTTTTGGAAATAGAAAAACGAATTTGGAAAAAAAACCCAGATTTTTAAACAAAGTTTTTATACATGCTTTCTATGCGTTGCTATTAATCGTAGGCCTGAATTATTAAGAAACTCATGCAAAAACGATTGAATTTGAGGAAATAAACAGATGATAATTGCAGATTGTACAAAATTCTGAAAAATGACCTACTGGATGAAGATGCATACATTCTCCCGCTGGCGTGGTGTAAACTTTTGGAGAGGGGAGTGTTGGCTCAAGGATCATTAGAGTCATTTAATCTCAGTTCAAAATCACAAAGTCCGTCCCAAAATAGTTCTCGTATAGCTTCAAAATGGAAACATAAATTTATCCATTGTCTCTTCCTAGTTTTGTTCTTGAAAAGCTTAAATATACAGATTTCAATCTCGCTGTTGCTTTTTTCAAGTGCAAGAATTTCATACACCAAGGGCATTGCTTTACAGAATAAATTAAAATAATTTTTAGGATGTTTTTGTAATGTTACAGAGATTAGAAGTGACTCCCTTTGCAAGGTGACATAAAGAGTCAGATAGTATTTGCAAAGAAATTGGTTTCCAAGATGACAATAAACGTCATATCTGAAGAAAAGGAGGAAACTAATGTGGCATTTCTTCGGAAAAGATCGGGAAAACAGTGTAATAGACCTTAGCAACCTGACTGTAATCGATGATCATGGGAAGCAAACGTTATCCGAAAATCAATGGAATAAAATGGATTATCCAATATCTGTCACTCAAACCCGAAACATTTTGATCATATATTTCCTAAATTTCAACGGTTCTGCGGTTCAGATGCTTAACCGAACGGTAAGGACTCCGGAACCTTTCAATCCTCCATTAAAACGACGGGAAAATGAAAAATACTCGTCGTATGGTTTAACGATGTTACCAGGCAACGGCCCACAAGTCCATTGAACCCGTTCCTAAATCGTGAACGGGTGAAGGGGGTGGGCAGCGAAAGAAAGGGGTGGGCAAGGCCCATAGATTTAAAGACGATATTCGGAAGTGTTCTCGCGAAAAACATTTCCTTCCGTATCTTTTAAGACTGGCCAACTTCCGGATACGTTGAAACAGTGGGTCTCTTCTGTGATTGAGGCTGAACCTTGGACGGGCGTCGCTCAGTATTGTAATTAAATTACTTATCGATCCCGGAGGAATCCGGGACTGTTATGTTTACAGGGTATTTAACTAGTGTCCAACAATTCGGGCGATTCATCGTCAGTTATGGGAGCTCGGTTCTCTCAAGTGATTACATGCTTGTCACAGCTTTATGAGATTAGCGTCGCGAAAGGAAAGAGATTTTTATGAACGGCGTTTGAAGTTTTAGGAGAGGCAGGCTAATTATCCGAGAGACAACACTTTTAATCAGTTTGTTGACGTAAAGAAAAAAAAGGGAAAGAAAGGAATGAAAAAAGGTACAAGAAGTAATGCTGCTTTTGCAAATGGTGTTAAGTGTTCCATGCGTTTTTTTTATAGTGTTGATTTAAATGAAGTGCTAAGAAAAAAAATGATAAATGCAGTCTTTTAAAAATGAATTGCTAATATGTCCGAAAAATAATTATTCACTATCCTGCAATTGTCATTTCATTTTCTTTAAACTCTGTTCTTAAGACAAGTAATAAATTTATGATGAATAGGAATGGACCCTTTTTGTCTTATTAAATCTTGGAGTCTGCCTTTTACAATATCAAGGCCCGCTTTGATAGAATTCTTTCCTTTTTAAGAGAATCTTCTCTATGCTAATAATATTTAATAAAGTTAGAACTACTAAAATATTTGTCAGCGGTTTTAAATATTAATATTTAGTACCAGACTTTCCATACTAGTTTAAATCACAGCACCCTTCGACGAATTTTGGAATTTTAAATAGTTTACGTTAAAATGTTTTTTTTTGTTATTTACATGAATTTACTCATTTTTAAACGTTATAATTTATTTTTTATCAGCAGAATGTATTATTTCTTATTGTGGTTTGAACAAGAAGTCTGTTTGTATTCTTTTACTCGGGAAAGTAATTAAATGCATAATTATTCTCTTAGGTCTCATGTTATTGCTTCAAGAAGTAAAATGTATAATTGTGTAAATTGATTTTTTTCGGAATATTAATCTGCAACTTCTTTAAGCTTTGTAGGTTTTTTAAATTTTTTGAAATTTATTTTAGCTATCGAAATCAAGAAACCTCAAAATGATACCCCATGCCCGAAAAGAGATATCCTACAAAGGGCTATATATATTTTTTCATGCGTTTTAATAAGAATATAATAAATACCCGTTTTCCCCCGCCTTTCATTTTCCTTTTGGATTTTATATATTTTCCAAAGGTGGTACCCCCACAGGTTGGGAAATACTACTATAAACTACACTACTATGTTTTGTCGATTGAAAGAAAAACTGTATTTCTAAAGAAATAGATAAAAGTAACTGAGGGAATTAACCCTTTCTTTGTCGGATTTTTTTTCGAATCTCCGACAAAATGATTATGTTTTCCATTCAAGGCGGGAAATCTCACATCGAAAACATGAAGAAAGTGGGACTATTTCCGCCACTTCTTAGCAAAATTCAGAAAAACAAAACAAAAAAAAAATCGCAGAATATAACGAGGCATGGAAGTAGCGACGAATTCACTTAACGATGCAACTTTTCTCTTCGTCTCATGACATGCGACGCCGACCAAGAAGGAGTTAGTATCTTGTCATATAATATCTAGTAGTGTTCCTTAAACATCGATAGACTATAGATACTATCGAAGCCAAGTCGATAGTATCGGGTTTTCGGAACTATCGACTAAAACAATCGATAGTATCGACTAAAACAATCGATAGTATCGACTTTCAAAACTATCGATAGTTTTCTCCCCGGCAATACTATCGATAGGCGCATTTTCAGTCGATAGTTTTAAAACTATCGACTGAAACAATCGATAGTTTCTAAACTATCGACTGGAAAAACACTTATCGATAGTATCGCTGGGTAGAAAACTATGGATAGTTCAGTCGATAGTGTGGGAAAACTATCGATTGCACTATCGATAGTTGAACTATCGATGTTTAAGGAACACTAATATCTAGTGGCCGCGGTGGTCTCGGGGTCTAGGCTTCCGCACCGGAAGATCGAGAGTTCGAAACCCGACTCTATGGAAGATCGATCCACTGTGAATGCGGGCATGGTATACCCCCTTGCCTTCCGCTAGTGTGATGTAGATGGTTGTAGCAAAGCCGCCGGCGGACGGCTGCATTTGACTACAGTTCAGAATTATGAGGTCTGTCCGAAAGAAGCCCTCCCGTTGCTTCAAAAACAGATGTTAAAGTAATATATTATATGCTAATGTCCAACCAAATAAACATATATATTACTTAAAAATGAATTCTAATTTTTCCATTGAAGACACAAATCCAAGTTACCTGACAGTAAATAGTTTGCTAAGTTGAGAGAAATGAAAAATAGCCTTTGGAAAAAATATATAAATCAAGATAAATATTTCTATTGAATTATGAAGTACGAATAAATAAATACTGTTATTTTCTAAAAATTGATTCTTAATTTTGTTCACGAAAAAGACAAATGAGAATTTATTTCCTTTTCGGATTTAATGTGCATTAATATTTCTGCATTTTTTATAATTACGACATCACTCATTAAATTCTCCATAAAGTCGGTTTTCGAGTTAAGACCACCAAATGATACCTAAATTAATCCTTTTTCAAGTACCTAAGAGGCGGAAAGGTATTTCAACTCCTTGCCGCTAGAGGGCGACGTACGCCATACGGGGGGAAAAAAAAATCACCTCTAAAAACGCTATTCTCGCCAGATGATGAATTTCGGTCTTTCGCCACTATGATTCTCAACAGGCGATGTTCTAGTATTTATGTAATTTCGATGAAAACTAACTTTTGACTTTTCTTGGAGCATCCACTTTTTATTGCATTTGATGATGAGACGAATCCCTTTGAATCAGTTTTAAGTTTTAAACTTTTTGACGTGAAAACGTCTTTCCGCTTGTTACAGTGATAGTCTGTCGAATTTTCTTGCGTGACAAAATACCGTTAGATTCGAATCACTAATAACTACGAGACTAATAATGTCAAAAAAATGGTTGACTCCACAACGGATAGATCATATCTGTAAGAGTTTGTCGCATAGTATTTGTTTTGTCTGTGACGTCATCGTTCCAGTGTAGGCGCATGCGCGTGATTGTTATAAATTATCTTTATGTAAGATCATAAATAAGTGTAGCATGGAAACGCGTTTAGCTAGGAGGTTGATTCTGGTGTCACTTTAAAGAACTTGAGGAGTATTACTAGGACCCAAAGTGAGACAATAAAAATATTTATCAGAATATAAGTAAAAATCGGTATTAAATTGAAAATTTCAAACTCCGAATGTTTTTTATTCTAACATGCAGAGTTTTGTTTCGAATTGTACGAAACTTACAGAATACTTGACAATACGTAAACGAAAAATTTTATTAAAATTTGAATTCCAAAATTTGAATATTACGGGAAATATGAACATTTGTAGTAAATAATGTTTTACTGCGCATACGCGAAATGTTGTTCTATATACTGTCAACAGATGGCGCCATCAAAAGCTACTCTAAATAAAACATAAGAAAGGCGCAGTTCGGGTCCGCGCCGTAGGTTTTTCGTGAAAACGTCGGGATAAAATCATAAAACAAGTATTTCGTATTAATATATAATTTAAGTATTAGTCTCTTTAATACAGTATTTATACAGAGTTGTATAATGATTACAGAATAGATAAATCATAAGTTTATCGCATGTAGCAAGGGTCTGAGAGAATCCCGACTTCAAGTTTGGGGATAAAGGATTGGAAACCTAACTTCATAAAAGGGCCACCGTTTTCGTGGACTTGATGCAAGTCAAATCTATTGCGAATCAAACGTCCTCGTATTTGTATGGTTGAAGCAAAAATGATGTACAGGGTATTCCAAAAGGTCGTTTACAAACTTTAAGAATAGGTCACTCATACAGACACAAGACATTTTTACAATAGAACATGGGGTCGCAAGCTCAAGGAGTGACAGATACAGGGGCTCTTTGTCAGTGAATTACGTTAAACAAATTATACACCAGATAAAGTGAACAACATAAGTTTATTGGAATAAAAATTCGTAGTAGCACAACAACCCCATTGCATGAATAACAACATGACAAGTCGTACCCAACATGGCAGTTATAATGGTAAGCAGCTTGCAATATCAACGATAAACCTCTGGAGCACTGAAAGTAGGTATTCAAAGGAGTCTGAAGTGATACACGCTTCGCATGTTGTTATACATGCAATTGTGTTGTTTGCCACCCCATGTTCTATTGTGAAATTAACTTGTTTCTGTGTGCTTGATCTATTCTTAAAGTTTTTTTATTGCCCATGCCGACCCTGCTTACCCAAGGGTGTAAAGCATGTCACGAGATCCTTAAAGTTTATAAACGACCTTTTGGGGACACCCTGTGTATGTGACACTCGATTGAAGTTCTTTTTTTGTTGTTACAGTAAAACCTGTATAAAACGGACTCTGTAAGAAACGGAATCCTGTCTTAAACGGAAAAAATATTTAGTCTCATCGAAAATCCTCATATACTATTTAGCCCTGTCTGAAACGGAACCCGGTTTAGAATGGAAATTTTTTCTAGGCCCTTTAGATTCCGTTTAGTACAGGTTTTACTGTATTACTATCTCAAATTAGTCGTCTGGTTCGACCAATGTCGCGATCCCCTTTGAAACGCTGCATTAGGAAATTGTTATCAGAGTTGGTTCATTAACACTAAATCTACCGAGATCGGCAATAATAAATTCATTTTCCAATGGCAGTTTCAATGTATGGGTGAATCGATGGTAGGTTTAGTGTTAAACGGGGATTTTCCATTCCTAATGAATATAAGTTGATTACCTCCAGTCTCCGACCTTTTTCTATGTTTGGGCATTACTAGAGTGACCCTGCGTTTCGCGTTCCAGATTTTAAAAGTGAAACTTTCAAGTTTATATTTTAGCATTTTCATTTATCCACATTTTAAAAAGCTTTAAATAGTATGTCACGGTATTATTTACAATTTAATTTGCCTTCCAAAACATCAAATTTAAATAGAGAAATAAATGCATATAAAAGAGCAGTAGAAGTTGGTTTTTATTTTTAAAAGACTGTTAGAAATCTTACAAACATGTAATCCAACAACAAATTAAAAAAAATCTTAAACGGTCAAAAAGTAAAAACCGGTCTTGCACACCACTAAAAAAGAATTTGCATTCCACGACATATAATCATTTGCCGTTCTGCGACGAGTTCCTTTGTACCAAGAACTTGCCATCTACACTCAAGAAGCAATAACCTCCCTCTAAACTCTTTCCCTCTCATTTCAAATAAACAACAAAGCCCCGCATCTTTTTGAAAACTAACGCTATTAATGAGCAAAGTGCATCTCAAAATGTCATTCTAAATCAGTCAAATCCGCCAGCATAAGTAGATTATCGGGTCTTCTTATTCTTATGAAGCAATGAGAGTCTTTTCAAGCAATCCAATCGTTTTGTTCTGTGTGGTATATGGTTTGGGATGGCAAACAACTTATGTAAATTGCTCCCAATTTACTGCGAGTCGAATGTCGGTAAGCAACTCTTCATAGCGAATCCAGATCTGATCCAATTGCTTTTAACAAACAGTATGTTTCCTAGAAAAATACGATAACCTCAATCTCGGAGGTAATCCTCCGGTGGGGAAGATTTGGCCGGATGATAACATTTCTCCTAGATTTTGGTTTTTCTTTCGCAAAAAGGTACCCCTCCCTCCTACACACACACGCAAATTGAGGAACATTTTGAGGGGCGCATCAAATATTTGAATCATTCAAAGATATCGAAGAGTAATACATTTTGTACCAGTAGAAGTTTAAATTTAAGTGGATAAAAAATTATTTTAAAAAAATGACCTAATTATCACTTCAAAACTTTTACTGAAGACTTGCCCCCACACACCTACACAAATTGGGGACAATTTTGAGGGGCGCATCAAATATTTGCATCATTCAAAGGTATTGAAGAGCAATAGATTTCGTAACAGTAGAAGCTTAAATTTAAGTGGATAAAAATGATATATAAAA
>BGPR01021125.1:0-26331 GCA_013235015.1 Araneus ventricosus
AGAAAATAAATAAATAAATAATTTGTGGAATAATAACTGAAATTACTCAACTCGATGCTTGATTTAAAATTTTTGAGTTTGCATTCTATTTAATTTAGTTATTTATATTTGTATCTGTTCCTTATCGGATTTTATTCAAGAAATTGACGATAAATTGAAGCTGGGATAGAAATCTATTGATAGATATAATATAATTGTAAGAGTTTTTAAATTTACATTTAGAAACTAATGTTAATTATAACAAAAGAAAAATATACGAAAATATATTTAGTTTTATGTATTCTTTTGAATGGTAGAAGCGGATGACATATAGCATGGTGGATAATATATTCCGCATATTTTAAGTGCCTGATGATACCATTTAGTACAATGATGTAATTTACAGTAACAAAAACTATATACGGAATAGAGAATTGTTGTTGAATTGGTAATTTTGGTACTGAACAATGAAAGTTTAGATCAGATAAATGAAAAAATGTGTCACAAATACAGGGAGGTATTACAGAATATCTATCTGTAGATACGCTAATGGGCAATAAAAAGTAACATCATATCCTGTAGAGATCTTCAACTCCTTAGAATTATCAGAGTTACCTTCAAGCTGAGATTAAAAGTCGGTGTGACAGTACTATTGATATGTAACGTCGATGTACCGAGACAGTGCATTGGCACACGGTTACAAATTACACACCTAGGTCCAACCGTCGTGCGAGCTACTCTTATGACAGGCATGGCGAGAGGAGAGAATATTTTAATTCTACGCATTCGGATAATACCGAAGGATTTACCACCCAAGTTGAAAAGGTAACGATTATCTTTAAAATTAGCATTTGCCAGACTCAGGGCAAGACACTCAAAGGGGCAGGCGTACATTTGGAAAAACCGTATTTTTCCCTTTGGCAACTAGACGTGTTGACATGTGTCCAGCCCATAAAACCTCTATATTCGTGCGAAAAACGTAAAACAAAAATCGTAGCTTACAAATGTCTGTTAGCATATGAAAGCAAATTACCTAACTATAACAACAGACACTTCTGTTAGTCGTCCAAGTATGAATTATCAACTGACAAATCTTTTAATTTCCAATTTCAACATGTAACGAAACATTTACATTCGTGAATTTAAAAAATTTAGCAATTCAAATTCTTCGCGCACGAAGTCGCGTGTAACAGCTAGTGTTTAAGTATTCATGATAAACTATTTTACCACTTTTGCTCATAGTTTTTGATGCTCCCTGTGAGCTGTGTATTCCATATTATTATTCCATATTATTCCATTGCTTTACAATCAGAATATCGAATTGTATCGTAGAGATATAATATAATTTCTTCTGTCAATAGGGCTATTTCCTAATATAAAGCAAATAAATAAATAAATGAAATAAAAATAATAATAAAAAAAACGCTTTGACCACTTAATGTATTCTTATCATGGAATTATTTTTTATTATTATTTCAGATATTAATGTACTAACACCAAACGCTGAAGAAAATTTTGGTGTAAGTTCTCGCAAAATGTTTTGAAATATGAACTAGAATGTTTCAATTATTCAAGAATTTTAATAAATTAATAATTGCCCATATCAATTAACAAACCAGATTAATTTAATCTAATAAGTTAAAAGATTTTTTATCCATCTCAATCCCAAAAATATTTAAAACACCACTTAAAGGGTTAAACTATGGGTTGCGAACACGCTTGGGATCTTAAAATTCTCACAACGCTACATTCTTTCCAAGTCCTAATATTTCTAAGTAAAATTGCCACCATTATCTCGGTTTTAAAGATTTCAGTAAAATTTGCTGAACAAATTATAAAAAGGGAATTTACTTGTAATTAATTTTCTTAAATTATGCATTGTTTTATTTATAATTCAGCTCTGAGGTCACGGTAATTTTTCTTCACGTGAAGAGAAGCCGTGTGTGGAAAATTAGAAATCTCCAGAATCTATAGGTTAACTTCTTTATCTAAATTCATCTCTATCACAGGGAGTCTCTTAATGGGATTGGTAGCGCCATCTATTGGCAGAGTATTTAAGAAATGTCTATTACTTGTCCAGTTATGCATTTGATGTTATAAATGATAAAACTTCGACAAAATCTATCTCATCATTTCAATTCATTTCTTGCTCCTCCTATTCCATTAAATCCTATTTATTGCAATGAGTGTTGTGAAGTGTAGTTAAGTCACTAAAAATCAATTAAAATATTTTATTTGTTAAATTCTAAAAAGCGATGGATCTTAATTAAATTATGTAAAGCTTAGTTGGAATATTTTATTTATAAACTTCTAAAGACTGTTGGAATTCTAAAAGAAAATGTGTCTTAAATTAATTAACTACACAGCCGTGTCTAATATAATAAATAAAGTAACTATTATTTATTTTTATTTCATTCTTTAAATCGATTATTGTATCCTTTGATTAATTACAAAAATGATAAAAAGTCTGATACTCAGCTATGATGTTATGTAAATTAACTGATTATTCTTATATTTTTATTTAATTATTCTTCTCATTTTTTTATTTACGTCCCTCAAAAAAATCGTTTATCTTATTCTTTTAGTATTCAAACAAATAAATGAAGAATTAAGAATTTATTATTAAGGAAAATAATTATTTCTATCTGAGTAAAAGTTCAGTAAAGATAGGTTTAAAAACAGAGTGCATTCACCCTTTTTCCAGTAGAAGAGACCTCCCGTGTATTCCGCTTTTTTTAGACTAGTTGAAATAAATTCTTGACTTTCTGGTAAACAAGAGGCAAGCACAAACTGAGCATCTCCTCCCACGTTGCGAAACAACGGATAAGCATAAGCCCGGAGACATATTAGTTCTCCCCTTTGAGACAGCTGCTTGCTGAAATCCTGGGTGTCCCAGCTTAAAAATTTCGGTAATGTCTCAGTTTCCCACACATTTTTGCAGGGCGGCGAACATTAAGTTAAGAAACCTTTAATCTTTGCTGGCTCAGATTCGAATTCCCCACATAAAAGAAACCCATTCGACAGAATTATTGGTTTTTTCCACCCAAAATTGCGGCCCTGTTCAATATCATGTCAACACATGCTTAATCCCTTGGTTCTTAGAAAAAGTCGGAAAGCGCTTTCTACCACGCAGTAAGAAGTTTTAGGCAAAACACTGAAGTTAGAAAAGGATTGGATAGAAGAGCCTGAGGGGTATGATTAATTTTCGCCCTGGAACCAATTAAGATCGAAGGTTGCATGATTTCAGTGATTTTGGCGAATTCAGAAAGATTTTTTTTGGCGTGATGCCTTTTCCCAAGGGGGGTTTATAAGACAAAAGTTTGAGATTTTTAGGGAGAGAGAGAGAACTAAAAAGAAATTGAGAAGAGGAGAATTTTTAGAAAAGATTCAGATGGAGATGGGAAGGGGAATAAGATGATGAAGGTGTAAAAGTAAAGAGGGGCGTCATCACTATGGGGAACCCCAGTAGAAATGTCCAGGCGAGTGAAGGGCCTTGAATGCAGCGGTGCCTAACAGACTAACGGGAAATCCCCGGTATCAGCGCTGATTTATCCCTGCGAATTCATCGAAATAAATCCCCTGCTCTCAGCTCGAAAACATTCGGCGAACTTAAAAAGTTGATCCATGGCATACATAGCACAAGCATGAAAAGTTGTAATGTTCAAAAAATTCGCTAGACGTGCTTTCAGAAGAAGTATAATCCTCCAGCCTTCGGAAAATTCCGGTCAAAGAATATCTAATAACCCCGTCAAGTGAATTGTCGCAGGTTCCCATAGTAATGGAAAAGGAGTCTACCTGTTGCTAAGAACCCGGAGAAAATCCGTACTCGTGGTCTTAAATGCAACGTGGGACTGTCAAATGGTTCAGTGGCGATCACCGGCAAAAGGCGTCCAGTGGCCCCCGTCTATGTGTTCTATTCCACCCAGTCCGGGACAATAAACTCATGTTTTGTTCACTCCATCATCGCTAATTGTCCGCCATCCAACTTGCCGACGAGTAGAGTCCATGTATGAAACCTTCCAGCGGCCATCAACAAATTAAAGATAAGTGTTTTTTTTAAATTTAAAATTCTTGTACTCTCTAGAAGATCGAGATTTTGGATTCAAAATGGGATTTTGTTTAGACTAAATTGGTGTATTTTCCTTTTAACATGCAGGTTTAACTATACTTGATAGGCATGAAGTAATAATTATCTTGTTAACTAATATGAAGTTTCATACAGGTTTTAACTTTTCAGCATGAAGTAAAATTAACTTGCAAATAGTGTAATGTAAAGTTATAAACATGAAAAATATAAAGATCATAAAAGGGTAAAGTGTCATATATTAAGTTGCAATATTTTGCGCATTTAAGAACAAAATAATTATGTGTTATAAGAACGTATATCATAAAATTCTAGATCCGTGCCAAATTGAATGTGAAAAGAATCTATGCAATAGTTGTTTAAATTAAATAAAATTTAGAGAATATCTAAGACAATACTAAGAATCTTATTATAAATGTGAATTGTTATAAGTATATACAGTCGCACCGCGATATAGCGAAACCGGTATATAACGAACCCTCGGTTACAGCGAACCTTTTGCATAGTCCCAACTGAAGCCCTATGTTAATAATGTATTTTCATACGTTTGCAACGAACAGCAAACACTAGAGACTCGGTTATAGCGAACTGAACATTTTCAAAACTTCAAACTTTTCACTTGCCCAAAAGGACATACTTTACTAATTGTGCTCAAGTCAACCCAACTTCTACAAGAGTTACCCCTTTTACATGAAATACTCTGGTCCAGAGACATATTCCTCGCCTGTTGTACTTTTGTTAGAGTTGCTGCTAACCCCATATGTGGGACAAAGGAACAATAAGCAAGGCTCTTCACAGTTTCTATCTCCCCTCCTCCCCCGGTGGACACCTGACCTGGTGTCAACCAGGAAGGGGGGTATTTCACGTCAGACAACTTAGGAGAAATCACATGTTTTCTCCTCCATTTTAGTTTAATTGCTTATCATTCTGTGAACTTTGCAGTGACCACGGCTAACGTTGGCAAGCGAAAAGCTTTTTCTATCGGAGCAGAAAAGCACGGAGTGGATGCTTTTTCGAAAAATGAAATCGAACTTTTCGAATGTTGTGACGACGATGTCATTAAATCTGGGGAAATGAGCGAGGAAGGTATCGTGGCATTAGTAAATGAAAAAAACAACACTATTGTAGATTCATCTTCAGATATGGAGGAAGAACAAGACGAAACAGGGCATTCAATTGCAGATGCAAAAGCAGCTGCAAACGTTTTGAACAATTTTTCTGCCACAGAAAACAACGATGAATATGTTGTGGACCTGTTTAAAATAGTGGATAAAACATTTGACGAATTGTATATAAAATCGAAAACTTTTCAATTTAATCTTTAATCAAATCGTCCTTTGAGGTTTCGTTATAACGGGGTTTGACTGTATATATATATATACCTTAAGATTAACAGAGATGTAATGCTCACAAGTGTCACAACACCTATTTTATGTGAACAACTATTTCTGAATATGTAAAAACTGAAATTAAGCATGTTTAGAAGTTGGTATATATTTGTACAAGTGCATATTAGTAATAATGTTCAGAAAACCATAATAAAAGAAAGTTAAGAAATAAACTTTAACATCTTGTAGGGATAAAATTTCTAATAATCTTAAATATTAATCAGAATAAAAATTGGAGGTGACTACTTATACTATCTTTAGAATGTCAAATTTTGATAAAATTAGTATTAAAGAACTTTGAGGTGAATTTTGATTTTATGAATGAATATATAATTTAAAATCTGCACGAGAAAGGGTCGACCCTAATACTGAGTATCTTTATAAGAAGTTTAATGCGTTATCTTCATAGCATTTGAGAATTCTTTTTATTATTGTTTTGTCAGTGATTTTTATATGTTAAAGTGTGGTATAATTGATTAATTAATAGGATTGTTTAGAAATTTGGCTTTGTTTCTCTTGTCCACAATTAAGCACTGAGAAAGAGATGAAATTTTGGGTTATTGCAGATTAAAATACTTTTAACTTAACACAACGCATCATCAAACCACCTTCTAAGTTTGTTTGATTTTTGATTATGGATGTTATTTTAAGGATATTTAGAACAGAAATTAAGTTGTGAATGCACCTTATGCCTGATTCTAAGAGATTTCATTAATTGGAGATTTTATTTATTGGTTTATCAATTGCTTGATGTTTAATTGAATTTTAAGATATGAGATTTTAGGATTGTTGATTTATGTGGAAATTCATCTTGAAGTTAATTAGCGGTGAATTTGAGTGTCTGTTAAGCAACAGGTGTAGTGTCATTTTGAGTATTTTAATTTTTAAAATATTTCAAGGTGTAAATTCCCATTTGAAATACTTAAATTACTAATGATCTAAAAGGTTTTGATTAGTAAATGTTTAAAGGATCTTAAATCTATTCAAGGATTTCAAAAATCTTAATCTAAATATCCATATGCTGGTAATTATGGAAATGTTAATTTCATTAATGAAATTATTGTATAAAAGCATTGTTTACAAGTTTCGGATCTAGAGTGCTAAATGTAAACAAACTGTTCATTCAAATATTCCACGAAATGAGCTCATAACAAGACTTCTGGAAAATTCCTGCAGATGACCGCTTATCTTGATGATGATATGCAGGAATATCTTGGCGATAGAATACCTTTTTATAGGATAGGAACCGACGAGGGATATGTTGCAGGGAGGGTGAGAACGTCGACCGAGTTCGTAGATTGTCTATGGAGCTCAAAGAGGTGGAGATGGTAGGGGTTGAAATTTTCCTTTCCTTCTGATTGAGAATAGGAAGAAAAATCAAATTAGGTGAATTATCGCTCTATGACAATGAACAACTTCAGTTCTGAAAGTTCTTTTTATAGCTAGACTTGATTAGAAATTATAGGCTGAAAAGCGATTTCGCTCTATCCCCCAGGTTAGACTACCTTTTAACCTCTGCATGTGACACCTTGTTTAACAGCTCACCTTTGTTGGATTCCATTCAAACTTATTTCACCCATTTAGCTCCAACTCTTATGCAATTAAAGGATGAAATTTTATTTTTCCTGATATCCCCTGTCAAAAGGAATTTACTTTCGCTTTTCGACTTACCGACAAGTATGTATTTAAAAAAGTCCTTTCAGATGATGAAAAGTCGGAAAGAACTAATTGTTCCATGTTTTGCGTTCCTTTCAACACCCAAAATTGGTTTATGTGTTTGTACCTGAGCACGTAATAGTTCTCTTCATTAAAAATATTTTAGAAATCTATTTTAGGAAATTTTTTTCCGTAAAAACGTGAAAAAATAAAGGAATATTTTATGTGTTTTACACGTTTTAATAATTTCAACCATTGGATACCCTGCCCATTCCAAATTTTCCTGGTATCTGAATTAAGCCAACCTTATTTCGTCTTACCACATGATGCTCTACGAAATTCATACGGTATCTTAACGATGTTGTGCTGAAATCAGAATATTGTAACGACATCTGTTTTTCGACGATCTGTTTTTGGCGCTGTGCTGCAATTCATTTTTATCTCAAGTGTGTATTTACGACTTTAAATTTTTTAAACTCCTGGTTTGTTTTCAGATGATTCGGTGCTTGCGTGTTTTGACTTTTTAACCCTTGCCTTTTGCAAATGGTCTTAATTTTTTTTTAAAAAAATACGGCTGTTAGAATCATAGTGTGTTTTAATGTTTTCGTAATTATGTGTTTTCGTTTTTAATTATATACGCCTTTGCAAAATTTTTATGACTTTGTGTATTCTCTGTGTTTCTCTGTATTCCCTGTGGCTTTTCTTGTTTGTGTGTTTGCTGTTTATAGCACTCTGTAAATGCAGTTTTCTCTGTAGTGTGCTTTTCTTTAAATAAATAAATTAATTAGATATCGTAAAATATCTTGTGCTAATAGTATTAGTAAGCTGAATTTGACCAATATTGCACGAAAATACTTTAGAAAGTTAAATGAGATAATGCACACAACATTCGCCACCAATTATAGCGTGTTTCGAATTCTTCGACGAAAATACCACAGAGTGGCTCACTCAGAGTAAAACATGCTAACTGTCTAATAATTTCATTGCAATTAATAGTTTAATGCACAAAAGAAATTAATATCTCCATAATGGTTCCTTTTAAAGTTTTGTTGTTTTATCTACCTATTCAATTAATTCAAGCGTAATTTCAATAATTCTAATGCAAAGCCGCTAATTTCCATCGCCCTTTTATATTTCTGCTAGAAACTGAAAATTAACCCTCTTGGCAAAGTACTTCAAGCGCTTTCAAAGATCACTGAATGTGCCAAGGGAAGATTGACGCGTCCAAATGCTTTTCTATGTATAAAATCCCGGGAATCCGAACTAATTGGGACTGACCTTATTTCGGATTGCGGGGAATACGGATTTTCCTACAAATTTGGAAAAATACTCCTGATATACCAAATCCAGTGTAGTATTGACTCTACGCACCCTGTGAAGGCGTACGGAAACAGCACGCGACGATTCGCACAGTACAAGTTGAGAATACGTGTTCAAATAAAGTTGAGGGAACAAAGAAGATATCCGAGTTTCTTTCTACTAAGTAAGGTGCTCTATTCATTCTTAAACACCAATTCGAATGTTTCTTTTAAGTTAGAAATAAATATCATCTTTGTTTCTGATTCGTAATTCTTATTTTCCCTTCATTTTTTAATAAAAAGTTTTCAGAAAATTAAAAAAAGATGTTCGAATTATCCGAAATTGCGGATTCCTAAGGTTTGGATTCCCGGGGTTAGACTGTATGTAGGTCTGGAAATTTTCTAGAACAGGCTTCGAGCTGCACTCGAACTCTTCTGCTCTCAAGTGTATATGCTCATTTAGAAGAGCCAAGAGTTGATAAACGCATGCACGTAAATACAACAGCGTAATAACATGTTTCTAAGCTCTTCTAAAGGACGTTCCTATCAAGTTTTTATGAATGAATCGAAAATAATTCTTCAGGTTGAATGTGTTGACCAGTTTGACTATTGATATGTTTCCAAAACTTATAAGACTAAGCCGCAGACATTGAACAATCCAAGCCGACTCCACGGTTCGATAACATAGAACCACGATTTCCAACACTTGCTTCCTCTCGTACCCCCTTTATTAGTCTTTTATTTTTCAGTAATCCCTACTTTCAACCCCCCTTCATAATTTTTAGAAGTTTTTTACAGTGTTAAGCTTGAAAGTTAACCACTCGAATTAACATAACCACTTAACAGTTTCTTTTTTCTGCCATATTGTGCCAAAAATAAAAATATTTTTTGTAAGCAATTTTGTATTCAAATTGATTTTATAAATTGAAAACAGTTACAAATATTGATTTTTGATAATTTTTAAATGCGAAGGAAAAAATTACCTTTAAACTGGTTTACCGAGCCGAACCTGGTTTACACTTGTTTTTTTTATCCAACATTAATTAGACTGCTGCATTTACTAGGAACAATGCAAAGCAAAGAATGTGAAAAATCCGGGAAAATCAATGGATTGCCTTCGAAAAATGTCCTGCCCGAGCGGCGTTCGAGCAAATCAGGGAAGTTCCCTTTCGCAACGACCAAACGGTGTTCGAGCATTTTTGTGATTTAATTTTGATTTTACATTTTATTCCACTTTAATAATATTATTAGTTCCGCGTCTTAACACATGAAAAGAGAAATAAAAAAGTTTCGCTCTAATTCAGGATGTAATCTTACAATTAATGAATGTGATTAGCAACTTTTCGAGTGGAAGACAATTTCAATCAATTTTTTTATCTTGTTCGATGGCGATGAGTTTTATAAAATTATGTTCAAATGAAGACAGATATTTTCTCATGTCTGGAGCCGTGTGAAGCTTACTACGATATTTGATATTAATATACACGCATAAGACGAGTATATTCTTTCCACAAGTTCCCTGTTCATAAGTAGTATTAAGTAATTTATTGCCTCGGCACTGCGTGCTTGGTATTCTTCCTTCACTGCTACACAATAGGCTCTCGAATGGCTTAAATTTAATTTTCACACAAAGTTGAGGAAAAAGTTATAACATTTTAATTTTTATTTTAATCCCTTTTGTGTTCCCGCCATTACCGTCGCGTACCCCAAGGGTACACATACCACAGATTGGGAATCACTAGCATAGAACCAAAAGCCGCAAGCGAATATAAATATCCACTGTGTACACATAAAGATATACAGAAGAACAAAGCCATACAGAAGAGCAAAGACTTAAAAATTGATGAAAACCCAAATGATTTGGGCTCATCCCGATTCAAAGGAAGCTCAAAATGTTTTGAAACTTTCATCAATCATTTTGTTCCTTATGCACATTTTTTTGACATCCATTTTCATAAAATGATGATGAATATTCGATTAAAAGGTTTCGGATAGAAATGTTTCTTTAGAATACCTCAAACTATTCGTATGTTTCTTGCTTATAATACACAGAGTTTTACGCTAATTTTTGTGAAACATACATAATACTCTAAAATGTGTTAGAGAATTTAAAAAAAAAAACTTGAAGTGAATACTTTGAATATTCGAAGAAATATGAGTAGTTCATGCTTTTTAACTGCGTTTGTGCGAAACATATACTAAATTTTCTTTCATAACTTTAAAGCTAGATATCTAAGACAGCTTATATAAAACTTCCAGTTGAATACCATTAAGATTTAGAAAGATTTAGGCATTTTAACCAGCAGAATTACTGTTGTTCTCTAAGAGAAAAAATAGGAGAGTTTTCAACAAATCACACAATATTTTTAAACTTGAATCTTCGAACAGCAATATTGAATTTTATGATATTTGAATATCCTGAGTACCCATCTAAACTTATAAATGAAATAAATAATTAAAAATGCAATTCGACGATTAATATTGGAAGATTCATGTCTAAATATTATTGACTTGAAGAAAACTCCTCATATTTTTTTTTGATATTTCATGATTGAGATGCCAACAAATTTCTAAATCTTAATGGTATTGAAATGGAATTTTTTATATAAGCTGTCAAAAGTACTCGGCTTCGAAGCCATGAGAGAAAATTTACGTTATATTTTTCACATATTGAATTAAAAAGTATTTACAACAAATACTGACATTTCCTCAAATAGTTAAGGTATGAACTTCAAATTTTAATACAATTTTCTCCAACATTTGTCGAGTATTCTGCAAGTATCGCAAAATTTGGAGTAAAACTCCACATGCTATAAGAAAAAAACATGTGAAAAATTTGGGATGTTTTAAGAAAAAGAAATTTATATATTCCCGAATATTCAAGTTTTTTTATGAAAATACATTCAAGCAATATGCATAAGAAGCAACATGATTGATGAAAGTTTCAAAACATTATCAGCTCCCTGGGAAACGGAAGGATCCCAAATCATTTTCTTGTTCATCAATTTGTAGACTGGTCCCTTAATGTCCTTCGACAAATTCTTCACTGTAAAATGTGAATTCCAACGATTGTGCGTCCCATGATTCCTTACAACTGATAGTGAACAATTGTATTAAAATAACCTCCAAATGTTTTGAATTTTACCAATCTTTCAATACTTTTAGCCAGTAGTGTTTGCGGAGGAAACCGTAGATAATGAAGGTTAATCGCAAGAAGAGACTTGAATTTGGAAAAAAGCAAAAAAAAAAAAAAGTCACATACTTTTGGAATTCTGTGATTTTTCCGGATGAGAGTAATTAAATCTCTATGGCTCCGAGGAACATGAAAACATTGTGGGAAACAAGCAAAGCTAGATCCAATAAATACGACAGGAACTGCTAAGTAGGGGCGGTTCGAATGTTGTTTGGGTTTGCATAGTAGCTTCTAGAGACGGCAATATAGTTGTAATCGATATAAAAATGAAAATATATAGCATCGATATTGATTAAAAAGGAAAGTGAATTCTTCAACCAAGTCATTGAAACGACATTTTCCTGAGAAAATGTTTTCTTTATAATGATTCTATTTCCTTTTCAAACTTTTGAATGTAAATATGTGTTTATCTATAACACTATCTAAACAAAGTTTTAACCTTTCAGGCGCGGTGCACAACCCCGATTTTAACCTGACAACTCATGGGCGACCGATTGCCGGAGAAACGGTATGCAGCTTGAAGTACATTGCTAACAGTTGCGTACTGACCACAGACCTCCGGAAGTGCCTGAAAAGTAATTACCTGACGTTTTTGCACTTCCCTATGACGCGGAACAGAACCGAACACACAATAACTTCCTTAAGTAGCTATGATAAGTACGTGAGAAGTACCCAATAGCTTTCTGTGCTTTTTCATTTCGCTAATTCCTTCGATCGAATTTTTCTCCTAAGGACTTGTCTGGTTAAATTTGGATTGTACATCGGGAAATTCATGAAAATAATCTATCCGGATAAAAAATTTCAAATAGCCTTCAATATTCGCCTGGTTGTATTAAGTTTGGTTTTACTTAATTATGCCGCTTTTAACTTTAAAAGCGGGGTTTTTGCTAATAAATATGGCTCAAAAATGCAATTACAAGATTTCTACAGCCATAATTATTAATAAAAATGAAATAAAACATAATATCGCTTTTCATATTTTCATTTATTTAAAATACTATAGTTAATGAAAGTTTTATAACAGGTATTACACTTTGTTGTTTCTAATTCTGATGAATTTTGATTAGTATGCTCGATATTCAAACATTCAAAAGGCTTTTCTGAATGAACACATTATGATGTCTCTCACAGTCATAGAATTTAGAATTCATTACGATTTCTTCTCTAAATCATGAGCTTATTGCATGTAAGTTTCTTTGTTTCTTGTGGAGTGGCGCTAGAATCGCTTATCAAACACATCGTTTAAATCGCGGTGTATTTAATGCAACTATATGTCCCGTTTATATGTGGCCAATTTCTTTGTCGCCAATCATAGTTTCGAGACGCCTAAATGTTCCGGTTTCTGAAGAAGAGCAGACTGCGTTAACGATGTCAAGAAGAGCTTAAAAAATCAAAAAAATTCGAAGGTAGTATCAGGATGATGATTTACGTGTTCCTGCATATTCTGAAGCTATTGTTTCGTTTCTAAATAGATGTCATAAAACTACTTTCATTGAGCTAACAGATGGCGATGAAATCTAAAAATCAAAAGGAAATGAACCATTTTTCCCCTGATACCTTCAAATAATATCAACATCAGCTCTGACTTTCGTTCACCAGACCGGACATTAAAGTCCAGACTATTCTTCAGATTAAATGTGTTGGCCAGTTTGACTATTGTTATGTTTCCGAAATGTTTAAGACTAAGCCGTAGACGGCGAACAGTCCAAGCCGATTCCGTGACTCGATAACATAGAGCAGCGGTTTTCATCGTTTATTTCCTATCGTACCCCCTTGATTAGGCTTTTTATTTTTCAGTAATCCCTACTTTCAACCCCCCTTTCCAATCATTTTAAATATTTCACAATGTTAAGCTTTAAAGTTAACCACTCGAATTAACTTAACAGTTTCTTTTTTCGGCCATATTGTGTTCAAAAATAAGCACATATTTTGTAAGAAATTTTATATTCAAAATGATTTTATAAATTAAAAACAGTTACAAGTATTGATTTTATTTATTTTTGATAATTTTTAATTGCAAGGAAAATAGTACCTATAAACCGATTTACCTATCCTAACCTGAGCAAAACACTTGTTTTGCTATCCAGCATTAATTAGACTGCTAGATCCATTTATTAGAAACATTGCAAAGTAAAGAAAGTGAAAAAGTCGGGAAGATCAATGGATTGCCTTAGAAAAATGACCTGCCCGAGGCTTCAACCTACGCAAGGCATTGTTCTTTTCGCTAGACTCTTTCAGGGTCCCTCAGATTTTCGTTCTAATTTCAGGCCAGACAGAATTTCATTCCAACCATGGCAAGCCGTTTTTATTATTTCCATTGATTTTTATCGCTTTTCCTTCTCGCATTCCAAAATATATAGTTTGTCTGTTAAGTGAATGGCCGTACTTACAATTTGCCGATTGTGATAATCTGCTATTTAAGTGGAAGACAATTTCAATGAGATCCTTGAGCTTGTTTCATGGCGATGATTTTAATAAAATTATTTTCAAATGAAGACAGATAAGACGCATATTGTTCTCATGTCTGGAGCCGTGTTAGGCTTACTACGTTATTTGATCTTAATATACACGCATAATACGAGTATATTCTTTCCACAAGCTCTGTGTTCATAAGTGGTATTAATTATTTTATTTTCTCGTCACTGTTTGCTTGGTACTCTTCCTTAATTGCTACCCAGTAGGATTTCGATTAGCATAACTTTTAATTTTCAAACGGAGTTGGGGAAAAAATTATATAAACTTTTATTTTTTATTTTAATCCCTTCTGTGTTTCCGCCATTACCAACATTACCTTCACGTACCCCAGGGGTACTCGTACCACAGATTGGGAATCTCTGACATGGAACCAAAAGCTGCAAGTGAATATAAATCTCCACTGCGTACACATAAAGCCGTACAGAAGAAGAAAGCCATATAAATTTTCGAAGACGAAAATGATTTTGGCTTTTGCTTATTCAAAGGAAGCTAAAAATGCTTTGAAACATTCGTCAATCATTTTGTTCGGAATGCACATTTTTTGCATCCATTTTCAATAAAAATATCACGAATACTCTGGAATATATAAAGGTTTCTTTAGAGTATCTCATATTTTTCGCGTGTTTCTAGCTTATAAAATACAGGTTTCAAGCCAAATATTGCGAAACGTTAATCTAATATATGTTAGAGAAACATTTATTTTAAAACCTGAAATGAATACTTAGAATACTTGAAGAAATATTTTATAAAGTAGAAATATGAGGAAGAATTTGTAGTAAATACATATTAAGTTATCCGACTGTGTTCGGAGACATTTTTTTGAAAAATAACTATATATTTTTTAATGTTATTTGTCAACTGCATATGTTTTAAAACTATGAAAATATTGTAAAATTAGGCTTTCAAAATAATATTTTTTAAAAAAACTGAGAAATTTGAAGAAAAATGACTAAAATATTTGCCTTACGCTAACAGCCATAGACAAACTCATATTCTAAATATGCATAAATCCTTGTAGGAGTACATTTTTAAGACAGTTGTCTGTGCTATGCTCTAAAATCTTTCTTGTACTTCAAAACAATTTTGAGATATAGCTGAACGTAGTTACTAAACTGGTAATTTTTCATAAAAAAATGCTTTTCGTTTATATTTAAGCATTTAAAAATAATACTTGATTTTAAAATTGACCTTAGTTTTTAGAGGAAAACATCAATCAAATTACAGAAAACAATCTCAGAAAATTTCCTATCAATACTTGAATAACGTTTTGAGAAATCATTGTTATGGTCGACAGTTTTCCTCAAAAATATCATTTCTCAGAAAACACATTTAAAGTTTTCATGCAACATAAAATAATGCTTACAGTTCGGTAATAAAACAGTTGTAACTCCATTTGTAATTCACGTAGAGTAAAAAGTGAGACAGTTTTAGAAAGCTTGTTAAACAGGCTACAAAATTAAGTCATAATTTCTTTTAAAAAAAATTCCACAAAAACGACGATTTTAAACCAGTCGGATACTTTAACTGCGCTTGCACGAAACATAGAGTAAATTTTCTTTCATAACGTCGCTAGATATCTAAGGCAGCTTATATAAAAATTCCAGTGCAATACCAGTAAGATTTAGGAATTGCAACCAGCAGAATTCCTATTGTTCTCTAAGAGAAAAAAATTATGAGAGTTTTCAACAAATCAATATTTTTAAACTTGAATCTTCGAACAGCAATATTGAATTTTATGACATTTGAATTTTTGAGTACCCATCTCAACTTATCAATTAAATACATAATTATAATTGCAATTCGACGATCAATACAGGAAGGTTCATGTTTAAAAATCAGTGATTTGTGGAAAACACCTTAAACTTTTTTTGCCATTTTTTGGTTGCATTGCCTACTACTTTCTAAATTATTATGGTATTGAAATGGAATTTTTATATTAGTTGTCTAAAATACCTGGTTTTGACGCTATGAAAAAACATTTACGTTATATTTTTCACATGTTGAATTAAAAAGTATTTACTAAAAATACTGATATTTCCTCAAATAGTAAAGGTATGAAATTCAAATTTTCATACAATTTTCTCCGACATTTTGTCGGATATTCTGCGAGTTTCGCAAAATTTGGAGTAAAACTCTACATGTTATTAGCAAAAAACATGCGAAAATCGGGTTGTTTTTAAAAAACGTGTTATCTTCCCGAATATTAAAGTTTTTATGAAAATGCATGCAAGCAATGTGCATAAGAAGCAAAATGATTTATGAAAGTATCAAAACATTATCAGTTCCCTGTGGAACGAATGATCTCAGATCATTTTCTTGTTCATCAATTTGTAGACTGTCCCTTAATGTCCTCGCGACAAAATCTTCACTGTAAAATGTGAGTTCCAACGATTGTGCGTCCCTTGATTCTTTACAACTGATAGTAAACAATTGTATTGAAATAACCTCTAAATGTTTCACATTTTACCAATCTTGCAATACATTCAGCCAGTAGTGTTTGCGGAGGAAACCGTTCATAATGAAGGTTAATCGCAAAAAGATATTTGACTTTGAAAAAGAGCATGAAAAAGACTCACACTTTTGGAATTCTGTGATTTTTTCTGATAAAATCTGATTAAATTTTTAGATTTCAGAGGAACATTAAAAAAATTGTGAAAAACAAGCAAAATCAAAGCTAAATCCAATAAGTACGACAGGAACTGTTAAGCTGGGGTGTTTAAAATCTAGTTTGGGGTTGCATAGCAGCTTCTGGAGAATGCAATTTAGTTGTAATCGCTATAAAAATGAATCATTATAGCTTCTGTAATTCTTTCAAAAGAGAAGTGCGTCCTTTCACCAAGTCACTGAAGCGACATTTTCCTCAGAACATGTCTTCCGTAAAACAATTCCTGGTCCTTTCAAATGATAACAACTTCAACTTTCGTTTACCAGCCCGGACATTAAAGTCCAAGCTATAAATTTAAAAAAAATCCGACGATTCCGCTGACGTTTCATTTGGTTATATTTGTTGGAATATTTATACAGACAATGTTAAATTAAAATAGTGGTAGAGTTGTTATTAAGACGTCCATTTCCATCCAAATGCTTGTTTTTTCCTACGTCTTTTAATGTATAAATTATCTCTGGAAAATAAATACAAATCCGAATGATTCTAAGGGAAGTCTATTCGGGCAAAGCATATTGAATTATTTTCTCTGCGCATTGTCAATCTTTCAAACAGTTTCGTACTGGCGTTAACTCTAGAAAAATTGTGCTCTTTCCAATTCACGAATATTCGTACATTGTAAATTCTTTTATTGCAAAACGGCATCTTGTAACGTGGCAACTAACAGTTTAAGAAAAGAAACTGCACGAATTTCAAAAACATTATTCTATATGCATAGTATTCTTATTGGAGAGTCAGAAAATCAGTTCCGTTTTAATTTAATTATTATTTAAATTTCAACTTAAAGTAGTTGAATCCGACATGTCTGAACAGTATTCAAAGTCATATGCACCAATAATAAACTGTAATACTGCAATCAGATCACTAAATTAATTTCTGCCAAATAATATCAGGATTTAATGCATTAACTGACTTCTTTTATCAATTATCTAATTTAATGACACCTTTTATTTTGGGAATGCGCTGTCATTTTAATTCAGTTGAGAACCTAAGTGGCAACCAAACTGTTAATGGATTCCACGTAACTTTTGTATCCAATTTTATTTTTTTGAATATTTTTGTTTTAGTTTATAAGTTTAAAATTGAGCTAAATCAATGTATTCACGGTATTCAATTACAGTTTGTGGGGTTAGGAAAGATTTTACAAGATATTTAAGTGATCAATTGGAAATCATCTGACCCTTTAAGCTCTCTTGACACGATGCAAGTACCATTTGAATATTAATATCCTACTTCTTCATGATTTTCGATACATATTCTATATGTAATAGTATGCAACAACGCATAGTATATTTTGAAACTACTTAGTATACATGGAAATAGCTATTTCAAAGACATTCATTGTCGGTTGATATCAATCCTGCAATGGATAGCTATCTTGGGTACACTTCACTCTTAGGCTGATGAATAACATTTGTCCCTTATAGTCCATTGCAATTAGAACAAAAACTCTCAAATACTATTGTTTGTAAATCATAATAGATTACATTAAATAACAAAAACAATGAGTGATCATTTCAAAAAGAAATGATATTTAAAAATTCAATTATAAAAAATATCGGCCCTTCTAAACGAAATAATCCTAAAAAAATGTTTGCATAAACATTTTGTCCTTTACTAATAAATAATTCAAAATAAAATGTATGTTCCTTTTTTCATTATTCAGAAAAGTTATCAAGTGTTTGAACAAAGATTTTCTTTCCTAACATTCATTAAATTTTAAACCGTTTAAGTCAAAATGATTGTTGATTAATGTCAGAGCAGCAGGGAACATCTATCTAGGGTACACTTCAAGCTTAGGCAGTTGAAGTATGATCGTATCTTGCAATTCTCACAATTTGATTAAATCATATGAATAATCTTGTTCGTAAATCATAACTTAAACTAGATAATAAAACAAGTTACAATTATGATATTTTTGTAAATAAAGGTAATTAAGTTTTTTAAGCTATTACATTAAATTTAAGCTTGTACCTTGAGAAGTTATCCTGTAATAACATTTTTTTAGAAAAGTAAAAAAATGCCTGTAAAAATATTTAAGTTTTCCGATGATAATTCTTTTAGTGTAGTCAGACAAATAAATTTTTCTATTAATCGACGTAACTAGAAATGTAATATATATGTATAAATATAATTTAGTTAAGCATTTGAAATTCCATAATGTTTTAAGATTTTTTGCATTCATGGAAGATAAAATCTATAACACATTTTAAAATCCAAAGCAGTGTGAGAAGTATACTTGCCACCAAGTCCATCCATTTTTAAATATTCATGATAAGAAAGTTTACTACTTCTGCTTACAGCTGCTCTCTATAAACTGTTCCCATTCCTTTTAGATATATCGACGTCCATCGTGCTCCCTCTCTAAACTAACACACCACATCAGCATCCCCGTATGTATGATTTATCGCCCAACGGGTCTAATAAGCGACGTATCTTCAGTGGTATCTGGTCACGAAACTGAAGTCCACCAGTCCAAGTTCCACCAGGCCGGGTGCTTATTATTAAGCCACCACGGCCACTACTCCCTATTCGCGCAAGATGCTCTACAATATTGCTACAATGTATTGCTGGGTTATTCGAATTAGAACGGTAATACTTATACCATCGACGCTATTTCTTTAAAAAAATTTTGGAGTTGTTTGATTAACTCCGTGGTATCATTGCGGATGTTTAAAAACTGATAAAAATTTGTGTTAAAAATTTTCCAAAATTTTTAAATATTTCATTTTTTTTTGTTAACTTTTGAGGATTTTCGCAATCGGAGGATATTCTCAAAATAGATAAATATTTTTTTATTATGTAGCAGAACCCTTTGAAACTTTTTTCAACTTTAGCTCTAAAAAAGTATGGAAGCAAAAATTTTACAAAATTCTCCATTTTTTATCACGATATTATCAGATTTCAATAATTTTTTTGTTATATAAGTATGCACCAATCGCAACGTTTCAGCGCTATAGCGATAGATCAAATATAGATTTAAATTTTTTCGCTCGACCCTAATGTATATCCCCCTTCACCCGTGGTTGCTTTTGCACTGTATAAGAAAGTGGGGTAATACCGGGAAGCTTAGATTCGAAAGCCTGCTAGAGCTAAACTATTCAACATAGAGCTTGTCAAATATTATTAAAATATTCATTGTTTAACGGAGTCCCATATATTATTCCTTAAAAATCCTAGTTTCATTACTTTTTTATGAATGATTTTTTTTATATAAAAAGTCAAACCGCCGTATTTTACCATTAATGCTCGTGTAAAACGGGATACACGTTTTAACTTTACTAGAAATCAGGAAAGCTAGATTTTCAGTGGAAAAGTAGGATACATTTTTCTTTTATGTGACAATATAAAAATATTAGTTGCAAAAATCACATTACAAGCAGCTGTTTTCATTCTCACCGCACTGCAGATTTCGTGGATTCAGCCATTCTCTGTGGGTCCAACTAAGACAGCTTTTACATTGGATCCATGCTTTGCAATTATTTAAATTTGAAAATACTGCATTAAAAGGTGAACAATAAACGTCTGACTTGTTTTTATTTTCTTTAGCGAAAGAATAATCAATTTTGTCTGACCCGGTTTAGCACCACTTGGAGTACCCGGTTTTTCCCCGAGTGCAAAACGAAATAGAATCACGCAACATTTCGACTCAATCCTTATTGTTTGATAGGATATAAATCCTTAATAAACCTAAACTAATCTGGACTAAATATAAATTTTATAACTGTAATGCTCATTAAGTAAAGATTATTTAAAATCAAACGGACAATAGAGAGTCGACGTCTTAAAAGAAAAAAATCTTCACAGATGCAGTGAATTCAAAAGCATCAACATGGTCACTGTGACCATTATTTACTCTTACATAGTGAAGTTTAATTCGAAATCTATCCACTAGAAAGGAAAACCAACAACACCAGAATTAATGTAACCTGTTTTACCCCTTGAAAAAGTGCAAATAATCATCTAAAAGGCTAAATTCGAGATGAGAATTCGAAACATTTAGGAACAAGGCGACCTTTCATATTCATGAATAAAAAAAGCGGGTTAGAAAAGCACGTCTAGAAGCAACTTCAGGGCTATTTTGGAATTGGCTATGTCATTTAGAGCTGCGATCAAATGACGATGACGTCACTTGGCCCCTCCCCTCTAAGCTTCTGTATCATACCAGCACCAGGGATCTTCGACCCTGTCAGATTTGGTGAGCACCAGGAAAAAAGCACGGCGGATCTCCAGTGGAATCGGGTTTTCGGATCTGGAGCCCTCCAGCTGTGAAACCAGGTGGCGCTGTCTTACCACTAGACTAAGACAGCACCACCTGATACGCGAAAAATGAAATAAAATCTCCAAATTAGAGCGCCAAAATTCATATGTGTAAAATAAATTTAGAAAATTCTGTAATCCCGTGATATTTCGTCGTGTATTACGAAAGGGAGTATAACTAACACTGTCAGAAATACACTACTGGCTAAAAGTATTGCAAGATTGGGAAAATGCGAAACATTTGGAATTAATTTGAATACAATGGTTCACAATCAGCTGTGGAGAATCATGGGACATACAGTAATTGAAAATCACATTTTGTCACAAGAACATTTAAGAGACCGTCATCAAATTGATGAAAACGAAAATTATTCTGGCTCATTCCGTTTCACAGGAAGCTGATAATGTTTTGAAACTTTCATGAATAATTTTTCTTCTTATGCAAATTGCTTACATTCATATTCTTAAAAGTATCATGAATGTTCTAGAAAATATAAAAGCTTCTTTAAAACATCCCACAATTTTGTCAAGTGTTTTTACTTATAACATGCAGAGTTTTGTGCCAAAGTTTGTGAAAATTGAAGAAAACTCGTCAAAATGTTAGAGAAACATTGTATTAAAATTGAAGTAAATAGATTGAATATTTGAGGAAATATGAGTACTTATAGTGAACACATTTAACTGCGGAATCTCGATAAATAGTGTAAATTTTCATTCCTAATATCTAAGCTAGATATCTACGGCAGCATATATAAATATTCCATTTGAATACTATTAAGATTTAAAAAGTTTTAGTCCATGCAACCGGCAGAATTAATGTAGTTATCTAAGAAGAATGAATTATGAGTGGGTTTCCACAAATCGATATTATTAAACTTGATTCTTCGAACAGAAACATTGAATTTTATGAAATTTGAATTACCTGAGTACCCATCATAACTTATAAATTGAATACATAATTAAAATTTCAAATCGATGAAAATCCAAGTTTAGAAATTATTGATTTGTGGAAAACCAGTCACCATTTTTTGTCATTTCATAGTTGCAATGCATATAACGTTTTGAATCTTAAAAGTATTCAACAAGAATTTTTACATAAGCCGCCTTAGATATCTTGCTTCGACGTTATGTAAGAAAATTTACGCTATGTTTCCCGCGAGTGCAATTAAAAAGCATTTAACACAAATACTTATGTTACCAGAAATATTAAAGTATTTCCTCAAATTTTAATACAATGTTTCTCTAACATTTTGTCGAGTATTCTGAAAGTTTCACAAAATTTGACGTAAAACTCCGCATGTTATAAAGAAAAAACCTGCAAAAAATATCGGATGTTTCAAAGAAGCCTTTATATCTTCCCGAATATTCATGATTATTTTATGAATATGCATGTGAACAACGTGCATAAGTAGAAAAATGATTGATGATAGTTTCAAAACATTATCAGCTTCCTGTGAAAGGGAATAAAGACCAAATCATTTTCGTGTTCATCAACTTGTGGACAGTCCTCTAAATGACCTCACAACAGAATCTTCACAGTAAAATGTTAGTTACCACGATTGAGTGTCCCACGATTTAATATGAATGTAAGCAATTTGCATAAGAAGAAAAATGATTCATGAAAGTTTCAAAACATTATCAGCTTCTTATGAAACGGAATGAGCCAGAATAATTTTCGTTTTCATCAATTTGATGACGGTCTCTTAGATGTTCTTTTGACAAAATGTGATTTTCAATTACTGTATGTCCCATGATTATCCACAACTGATAGCTAACCATTTTATTCAAATTACCTCCAAATATTTCGCATTTTACCATTCTGGCAATACTTTTGGCCAGTATCGTATGCGAAGGAAACCGTTCTCAATGAAAGTTAATCGCAAGAAAACACTTGATCTTGCAGAAGAGAGTGAAAATGACCCTTTCTTTTCGACATCCGTGACTTTTTGGGAAGAGATTAATTCAATCTGTACGGTTCAGACACAGAAACATTTTGTGAGAAACAAGCAAAACCAAAGCTAGAGAAAATAAATATAACAGGAACTGCAAAGCAGGGGTGGTTCGATTGTGGTTTGGCGTTGCATAGCAGCTTCTAGAGAAGTCAATTTACTTGTAATCGATATAAAAATGAATCGATATGGCATCTATATATGGATATGTGTTCAGCGGAAAAGTACATCCTTCAACCTAGTCATTGACACGATAAATTCCTGAGAAGAGCAAATGTCTTCTTTGAAAAGATTGAGTTTCTTTCTCAACTCTGAGAAATTGAATATTTGCTTATCTCTAATACTATTTGAACTATTCTTTTACATTTTTAGGCGCTGTGCACAACTCCAAATTTAAAAAGGACAAGTCATGGGCGGTCAAATGCCAGAGGAACGATTGGCGGCGTGAAGTACATTGCTAACAGTTGGTTACTATCCATTGACTCTGGAGGTGCTAAAAAAATAATTAGCTGCCGTTTTCCTCAGCATTTCCCTAAGACGCATTACAAAACAGGGCCCGCAATTACTTTCTTCAGTATGTACGGTATGAACGTGAGCAGTACCTAACTGTTATCAATGCACTTCACACCGCTAATCGCTTTTTCCTCATTTTGTCACTAATGACTTGTCTGGCTAAAATCTACTTGTGCTCGGTACATTACATGGAAATAATCTGTCCAGATATAAATGTTTTAAGAAACCAACATCATTTCGGTTTCCTAGAAGGCGCTAAGTTCACTTGACCTATAATACTGGCGTTGTCGTATTATTTTTAGTTTTACTTAATTTCGCCGCTTATAAAGGCAGAGGTTATTTCTAGTTAATTCGGATCAATAAAGCAAATATCAGTTTTCTAAAGGCATAATTATTAATAAAATTTTTATTGACAAATTTCACCTTATGATATGCATTTTAATTAAAAATCATAATATCGTTTTTTACATTTTCATTTACATAAAGTTTAGTTAGTAAATGTTTTATAACATGTACTATACTTTGTTGTTTCTAATCCTGATGAATCTTGATTAATATTCTCGATCTTTAAACATTCAATAGGGTTTTCTGTGTTAAATCATTATGTTGTCTCGAACAGTCATAGAATTAAGGTTTCATGATGTTTTCTTCTATAAATCAAGAACTTATTGGCTTTGAGTTTCTTTATTTTTATTGGAGTGGCGCTGGAATCGCTTAATAAACATTTAAATCGCCGCATATTTAATGCAACTATACGTCCCGTTTATAAGTGGCCTACTTCTTTGTCCCCCATCATAGATTCGGGACGACGAAAAGTCCCGTTTTCTGAAAACGAGCAATCCACTTTAACAATGCGAAAAACAGCTTGGAAACTCAAAAAATCCGAAGGCAGTGTTTAAATAGCATAATGATTGCTTGTATGTGCCTGCATATTTCCAAGTAGATGTCATAAAACTACTTTCATTGAGGTAATAGATGGGGACGAAACCTCAAAATCAGAAGGAATTGAAAAAACTTTTTCCCTGGTCCTGGTACCATCCAATGATAAAAACTTCAACTCTGACTTTCGTTTACCAGCTCTGACATTCAAGTCCAAGCTATAAATTAAAGAAATTACATGACGTATTGAAGATAGTTAAATAGTCATTGTGTAGAAAATTTTATATAAAGAATGTTTGAATTAAAATAGTGGTAGGGCTTTAATCAAAACGTCCGTTCCCATCTAAATGTTTATTTTTTCTACGTCTTTAATGTAAAAATTATAGCTGGAAAATAAATATAAATCCGAATGATTATAAAGAAAATCTGATGAATCAATACTATCTGAATTATTTTGTACCCAAATTGTCAGTCCTTAAAACAGACGTTAACTCTAGAAAAATAGCCCTCTTTTTAATTGATGAATGTTCATACAATGTAAATTCTTTCATTACCATTCAAGCGCCATTTTGAAACATGGCAGCTGAGAGTTTAAGAATAGAAACTTCTCGAATTTAAGAAAAACATTATCATATAAGGATAATATTCTTATTTTATATTCAGAAAATCAGTGCCGTTTTACTTTATTTATTATTATTTAAATTTAATCTCAAATGATTGAATATGAAATGTCTCAACATTTTTCGAAATCAAATGCACAATGTATAAACTAAAATTCTGCATTCAGATCACTAAATTATTTCTTGCTAATATATCAAGAGTTAACCCTTATCTGATTTATTTTCTGAATTATCTTATTAAAAGACACTTTCTATTCAGTGAATGTGTTGTCATTTTAATTTACTTGAAAACCTAAAGGACAACTGAAATGCTAATGGGAATCCATATAACTTTTGTATCGAATTATAACGTCTCTGAATGACTTTTAGTGTACAAATTTAAAATTGCGCTAATTCGATGAATGCACGGTATCGAATTACATTTGAGGGGGTTAGGAAAGATTCTAGGACATTTAAGTGAACAATTGGAAATCATCTGACCCTTTAAGCTCTTTAATAACTCGATATAAGTACCACTTGAATGTTTACATCTTAATTCTCCTTGATTTTCGAAACATATGACACATGCAATAGTATGCAACTACGCATATTATATTTTGAAGTACGATATTATACCTGGAAATGACGATTTCAAAGTCATTCATTGCCATTTGATAACAGACTTACAGGGTCAACTATCGAGGATACACTTGACTCTTAAATATATGAATTATAGTTGTCTCTTGTAGTCCATTGCAATTTGACCGAAAAATCTCAAATACTGTTGTTTATAAATCATAATAGATTGGATTGAATAGCAAGAAAACTTAGTGATAATTTCAAAAAGAAATCATATTTAAAAATTCTAATATTAAAAAAGCGGACATTCAGGATCCTAACACTTTTAATACTTCTAAAAAAACTTTTGCAGATAAATTTTGTCTTGTAGGGATAAAATCAAAATAAAATGTAATTTTCTTTTTTTAATATTTATAGAATTTATAATGTGTTCAAAAAAAGATTTGCCTTTCTAACATTCAAAAAATTTTAAACTCATAAAACTTCTGGATGTAAATATAATATTGTATTATTTAGCATGTAATGCAAATAGTTTTTCAATTGATATCAAAGCTGCAGGGAATAGCTATCTAGGGTACATTTCACACTTAAGCAAATGAAGTACATTCGTATCTTCTAATCCTCACAAATAGACCAAAAAATATCAAAAAGTTTTTTTGTATATCTTAACTTTAACTTGTTAATAAAACAAGTTAAAGGTACGACATTTTTCAGAAAAATAAATATAAATGCTACTAAAATATTTAATTCTTTTTGATAATTTTTTATTAAAGTCCAGTATATATATATATATATATATATATATATATATATA
>BGPR01021126.1:0-26902 GCA_013235015.1 Araneus ventricosus
TATCCCCCATCCTGACCTTGCTATAGGTAGAGTTGTTTGTATTGGCTGACCGCCTTAACCCCGTGCTCTTCAAAGTGTGAAATACAATTTAAATTTTCATCTAATATAACTCCAAGTATTTTAGATACGATGTTCCTTTTATTGGTTGGGAGTTCCATACGACGGTTGGACCCCTGGACAGTTTACCTACTAACAAATATTGTAATTTTTCTATTGATACATTAAATTGATTTTCTCAGTCTATATTTTCGAATGCGAACCTTGTGTGCTGTTCCAGTTCCCGGAGGGTTCTCGCACTGATGACAAAGGCGAAATCGTCGGCGAATGCCTGTAAATCAATTTCTTTCGGCCAATATATTTTCGAAATTTCATCTGCGACAATATTCCAGAGAGAGAGCCTTTTTTAAAATGTTTTTTTTAACTCAAGCTCATTTCAATGCTGTGATTTCTATTATATTTGTTCAATTAACCGAATTTCATTATAATTCGAGAGTTTCTTTTCTTTTATATATTTTGACTAAGAAAAATGGCAGGAAACTGTTACTGTTCAAAAATTTATTATTTTAAAAATTTTGACAGTCAGCTCTTTTGGAATGATATCGCGATTATACTTGGTTAGAAAAACGTTTCGGTTACCAAATTTAATTTTTTTTAAAGCGAGAGCTCGCTAAATTTAGATTCGAACTGATGCGGGTAAGGCCTAAAAATTGATGATCTTAATTGTTGGTGAAAGTTTTGCGACTGATCTGTACGGTATTTTAAGCCTAACCGATATTTTTAATATTTTTTGATACTATTTTTGAAAATTTAGTTTCTTTTATTTAACCTCAGCGAAAATTTCGCGCATTTAACACCCCATTCACAGATTATATTATTTCTGGGGCTGTTGAATTTAAATTTGCCTGAGTCAAATTAAGATATGTGATATATATAGCTTCGCTTTTTAAAATTTAAAATAGAAATGTACAGTCATTAAGGAGCTGTGAATCCGTGATGTCAAAATGTCGATGATGTTTTTTTCTTCATCTTTTAACTTAAATCGTAAACAAACAATATTTTTTACCATAAACTGAGTGTACTATATCAGCAAGTTGATATAAAATTTTGTACAATGATATCTTTTTCATCGCTATAGGCTTTCTATTAGTTTATAAAAAGGGATATTGGCAACGCAAATAATATATAAGATTACGTATAGATTTTGTAGCTTTTTCTGTCAGATAATTTTTGTTGTTAAATTTGGCGTGCGCGGACAATTAGTTCTTAATGCTGAATACTAAAATAATTCATTTCAAAAGAAGGCTGACAAAAATGTAATTTCATTATGTCATAAATGTCTATTTCTAATGACAATTATCAGACAACAAAAGTGAAATTTTAAATAGGTATAAATTCCATAATAATTGCTTAACTTTGAACCCGGCTAGAGTGAGAATTCAAGTGCTTCAGAAACAGGAGTAAGTTTTCATTCATGAAATCAGAATGAAATCCTCCCTTTCTCTACAGAAATTCCAGGAGGACGGCACGCTTGTTTGTGCGATCAATTGTCAACAAAAAAAGGAACTAATTTTCTCCCGTAAAATTCACCCAGTCGCCCCAAACCGCCCGAGTCCGGCCTGCGTTGAATGAGGCGATTTGAGGCGGGGTTGGACTCATAGGATTAACAACCATGATTAAGATATTCCGGGTGAACAAGCTGGCCACCAAGAGCGGCTAAATCTTATTGTAAATAAAAGTCATTGTGGGTATGTATGTATGTAAATTTCTATCTATTTTCCACATCTATTCCTAAACCACGGCACTGATTTCAACCAAATTTTGCACACTCATTAATTAAGACAAGGGGAAGATTACAGTCACCTTTTTATAGCTCAAAAGTTAATGAAACAGTCAGTTATTTAAAAAGTCTGTGACATTTTTCCATCAATTTTTATTAATGTTTCAAAATGTAATAAAAGTTGACACGCTGACGATTTTAAAATAAATCAAATTTAATGATACTAGAGTTGATACTTTTGAGTTGCTAGGCAACGGCGTAATTACTTTGTCATTATTTTTTCTGTTTATTTTTTTTTTCAAATATCGTTCCGCAATGTTTCCATTCGTTTTTAAAGAATTCTAAAGCTTATTTACTTAGATTGAAAAAACACTGCAGTTCATATCACCCGTCGTTTTTATCTACGTTTCCAAAGAAATAATAAATCCTTAATAATATATTAAATGTGTAGGTCTGCCTGACTGTTTGTTACGCTTTAAAAGCCAAAATACACGTGGAATGGCGAACATCACGTGATCATAAAGAAAGCCGCGATTATCTTATCTTCCTGAGAAAATAAACAAATAAATTATTTATAGAATAATAACTGAAGTTACTCAACTGCGACGCTTGATTTCCATTTTTCGAGTTTGCACTCTATTTAATTTCAGTTATTTATATTTGTATATTTTCCATATCAGATTTTCTTAAAGAAGCTGTCGTTAAATTGACGCTGGGACAGAAATCTATTAATAGATATGATATAGCTGCAAGAGTTTTTATATCAAAATTAGAAACTAATGTTAATTATAACTAAGGAAAATATGCGAAGATATACGTATTTTGTTTTATGTATTCTTTTGAATGGTAGAAGTAGATGAAATATAGCATGATGGATGATATATTCCACATATTATAAGGGCTTGACGATACCATTGAGTACAATGATGTAAGCAACATTAATGGAGAATATATGAGGAATATAGAATGGTTGTTGAAATGGTAATTTTGTTACTGATTAATGAAAGTTTGGGTCAGATAAATAAAAAAATATAGCAAATGGAGGGAGGTATTACAGAATATCTACCGGTAGAAACGCTAATGGGAAATAACAAGTAACATCAAATTCTTCATATAAGAGATAACAAGTTCTTCAACTCCCTAGAATTGTCAAGGTTATCTTCCGACAAGCTGAGATTAAAAGTCGGTGTGCCAGTACTATTGATACGTAACCTTGATGTACCGAGACTGCGCACGGTTACAAATTGCACACCTAGGTCCAAACGTCGTGAGAGTGTTTGAAAACGAGAGAGTGTTTTAATTTCAAGCATTTCGATAATACCGAAAGAATTTACCATCCAAGTTCAAAAGATAACAATTCCCTTTAAAATTAGCATTTGCCAGGCTCAGGGCCAGACACTCAAAGGGGATGGCGTGCAATTGGAAAAACCATATTTTTCCCAAGGGCAACTAACTATATGGGGCGTGTTCACGTGTGTCCAGCCCACTAAACCTCTATATCTGTGCAAAAAACTTAAAACAAAAAACGTAGTATACAAAAGTGTGATAGCATAGATGAACAAATTACCTAACTATAACATATATTTTTTTGTCTCTTAATATGTCTGAATTGGTTTCTTTCCCCTACTAGAAAAAAGAGATACCTGTCTCAGCTTCTACTTTTCTGCTTTTCTCTTCCTCTTCTGAGAATATAGATGGCGCCAGGGGGACTAGCGTTTAACGCAATAACTTTTTCTAGATGGCGTGAGGTAATTTTTATTCTCTGGCATTTCTCATCATGGGGTAAGTTCTTTGATTTTATATTTTGAAAGCTTATTAATTAAGCTAGATGGCTAATAATTTGATAATCTTATTAGCGTTTTTAATGTTTGTGCGCTGTTATTTCCTTTTTCGTTTGATTTTTTATCTTGTGGATTAGCCTCCTTGGTATTTGTGTTTGGAGAATTCGGGGTATGGGAGGCTTTGTTTAGCTTAATGCTTGCTTCTTACAGAAAATTTCCCAAATATTCTTCTGAATCCATTTCGAATAGTTCTTAGCCCTTGAAAAAGTGAACTAGAATGGAATCCTTGTTTTGTTTTTTGCTTTTCGTTACTTTCGAATTACTTTTTAATTTACTTTCGATTGCTTTTATTACCTTCTTTATTTACTTTTAGCTATATATGTATGATCCTTATTTCTATTGTTCTCTGTTTTTTGTTTTGCTGCTGCAATTGTGCGCTTTTTAAACATTGTCTTAAATGTATGTAACTTTTTTATTATTTTTTCTACAAAAAATTCTTTTGATCTTTTAATTTTATTGTATGCAAATTAAAATATACGTTCTAGTTTTAAATTTTGCCTCCTTTTTAAAAAGACGTTTAAAAACTTTTTAAAATTTGCTATATTTTTTCTTGTTGATTGTTTGCATGCTCTAACTATAACAGCATACACTTCTGTAAGTCGTACAATTATGCATTATCAATCGTCAAAATTTTTATTAGCTTTAGTTTCCCTTTAAACCGTTGGAGCATCGCAACAGATTTCCTTCTAATAAACCGCTGGTGTTTCACAAATTTTAATCTTTAATCAGAATGAATTTCCCAAGGCATTGAAAAATGATTATTCAGAGGTATTAGTTATACTTGTAGGATTGAATACAATACGACATATGAACATTACGACATAACATTACATACGACATAAGTCATTAAGAAACATAAGAAAAGCGATGTTCGGGTCCGCGCCGTAGATTTTTCGTGAAAACGTCGGGATAAAATCATAAAACAAGTGCTTCGTATTAATATGTAATTTAATTATAAATCTCTTTAATACAATATTTACAAGTAGTATAATGGTTACAGAATAGATAAATCACAAGTTTCTCGCATGTAGCAAGGGTCTGTGGTAGCTTGTGATTTATATATTCTGTAACCATTATACTACTCTGTGTGAAAATATTGTATTAAAGAGACTGATAATTAAATTAGATATTTAAACGGAACACTTGTTTTATGATTTTATCCCAAAGTTTTCACGAAAAATCTAAGGCGCAAAACCTAACTTCGCCTTTCTTATGTTTTATTTAGGGTAGCTTTTCATGGCGCTTTCTGCTGACAATATATAGAACTACATTTCGCGTATGCGCAATAAACCATTATTTAATACAAATGTTCAGATTTCCCGGACTATTCAAATTTTTAAATTGAAATTTTAATATAATGTTTCTTTTACGTATTTTCAAGTATTCTCTAAGTTTCGTAAAGTTCTAAAGAAAACTGCGTGTTACATTAAAAACATGCAGAGTTTGAAATTTTCAATTTAATACAGATTTTTACAAATATTCTGATATATATTTTTATTGCGTCTCATTGGGTCCTAGTAAAACTCCTTAAGCTCTTGAAATGACACCAAAATCAACCTCCTAGCGAAACGCATTTCCATGCTACACTTACTCATAACCTTACATGAAGCTAATTCAAAACAATCACGCGCCTACACTGGTACAATAAGCTCACATTCAAAACAAATACTGTGCGAAAAACTCTTGCAGATATAATCTATCCATTGTGGGGTGAACCATTCCTTTCGCATTATTAGTCTCTTAGTTATTAGCGATTCAAATCTGACGGTATTTTGACAAACAAGAAAGTCCAACCGACTATCACTGTAACGGTCGTAAATATGTTTTCACGTCAAAATCATGATAAATTTTACCATTCTAAAAAATCTTTTCGTATAAACGTATTTAAAATGTTTATCTTCGTTTATTTTCAGTTGCATATGAAATAATCAGTGGTAACTCTTCCAAATAAAAAACTTACCAACGCACGTTCTTTCTTTCCATCTTTCACCAGGATCCCAATATCCTGGTTTGCAAATGCATGTTTTCTGATGGAACAAGCCTGAAAAAGTGCAGCTTGAACCTTCGCCGCATTCACAAGCTGAAAGTAAATATAAATTGGAAAAATGTTCATTTAAGAAATACATACAATAAGACTTTTCACATTCAGTTTGTTGAAAATAAGATATGGAAACCGTTTTGTTTGTCGAGGTAAACCTACTGCTGGGGCACCACGATTACCAGAGTTGTCAAGTTACGATTCCCTTGTAAGGGGAGAGTGACATTATACACTATCATTGAATAGCATCATACACGATGACCCTACTGATTCCCAGAACGATCTCGTCACCATTATGTTGTAGGAGGTGGTGTGACGGACATGCCTGGAATTTTGAAAATGTACGGAGATCCATGCTTCGGCTATAAGGCTTCTATCAGTGACAATGTTTTGAGATTTTTCTGTAAAATATATATACTATATCTGCTATTAGTAAAAATGAGCATCATCTACTACATTGAATGTAATATTTCAATTCATTATTTAATCATTTCATCTTTTATAACCATTCCTTCTCTTAAATGCTGCACTTTTGGACGCATATTCTACGGAATACAAACGTTATTTTAGTGCTGTCGATGGCATTTTCCATCTTGACTGGATTTTTTTCTGATCAGCCTGTGTTTTAAGGAAATGGCTACCTTGTACACGAGAAGTCGATAAATAGTAAACGATATAAAGTTAGAACCGCTGTTTAGAATGGCCTGAATACACTTGAAAAATGATAGTTTGTTTGACGAAGGAAAGAATTTACTTACGAGGCTTGTATCAGTGCCACTGCACTCTGGATATTTTGTAAAACCTTTCTACTACATCAACTGTCAGTAAAAGTATTCATCATCAACCGCATTTAATATAACTCTAATAATTTTACTCTACTCTATAATTTTGTCTTTAAAAACGGTTCCTTTTCATAAAATACTGCATTTCTAGACGTATATTTTATAATTTAAAAAGTTAATTTTCGTTTTTTTCATCATATTTTATATCTTGATTATAACTTTTCTGATCACCCTCTGCTTTTCTGACAATAATAGCCTTGTACATGAAAGCCAAAAAAAAATGTCTCAGCAATGCGAGTTCTCTATTTTATTTCGGCTGTTCAGCATTTTTTCTGTCTGTAAATTTGTTTGTTACACAATCCGGCAAACACTTTGTTCGATTTTCTTCGAATTTCGAAGTAGTGTTCCTTGCAGAAATAAAAAATGATATATATGGTATCATGGTATCTATAGTATTTTCAATTCTTTAGATTTTGTTTTAGATTTGGTTGTATTGTTTAAATAATAACTTTTTAGTATAGGATTTGCTTTTTGATATGTCTCGTTTACTTTGTTTATGTATGATCATATGTAACATGTTGTGTATATGTATATATATATATATATACTAACTGTAACCCGCGACTTCGTGCGCGAAGAATTTGAAATATTAAATTTTTTAAATTCACGAATGTAAATGTTTCGTTACATGCTGAAAGGAAAAATTAAATGTTTTGACGGTTGATAATACATTATGGCACGACTAACAGGAGTGTTTGCTGTTATAGTTGGGTAATTTGTTTATCTATGCTAGCACACTTTTGTATATTACGTTTTTTTGTTTTACGTTTTTTGCACGGATGTAGAGGTTTTGTGGTCTGAACACACGTGAACACGTCACATATGTTGCCCATGGGAAAAATATGGTTTTCCAAATGTACGCCTGTCCCTTTGAGTGTCTGGCCCTGAGCCTGGCAAATGCTACTTGTAAAGGGAATTGTTATCTTTTGAACTTGGATGGTAATTCCTTCGGTATTATCGGAATGCGTGAAATTAAAACACTCTCTCGTTTTCAAACACTCTCATGACGTTTGGACCTAGGTGTGCAATTTGTAACCGTGAGCAGTCTCGGTACATCGAGGTTACGTATCAATAGTATTGGCACACCGACTTTTGATATCAGCTTGTCGGAAGGTACCCCTGACAATTCTAAGGAGTTCAAGAACTCTACAGGATATGATGTTACTTGTAACATGTATTTTTTTTATTTATCTGACCTAAACTTTCATTAATTAGTGCCAAAATTACTAATTCAACAACCATTCTCTATTCCTCATATATTCTCCGTTACTGTAAATTACATCATTGTACTCAATGGTATCACCAGGCCCTTATAATCTGTGTACCATCCATCATGCTATATGTCATCCACTTCTACCATTTAAAAGAATACATAAAACAAAATACTATATCGTCGCATATTTTCCTTTAGTTATAATACACTTTAAATTCTAAATTTTAATCTAAAAACTCTTGCAGCTATATTATATTTATCAATAGATTTCTGTCCCGGCGTCAATTTATCGACAGCTTCTTGAATAAAATCTGATATGGAAAAGTATAAATTACTAAAATTAAATAGACTGCAAACTCGAAAAATGAAAATCAAGAGTCGAGTTCAGTAATTTCAGTTATTATTCCATAAATAAATTATTTATTTATTTTCTCAGAAAGATCACATAATCGCGGTTTTCTTAAAGTTCACGTGATGTTTGACTATAAAAATAAGTTATACCACATGCTTACGTTTTTTGAAGTATCACATGACAGTTGATTTTAAAAATAAGTTATTCCAAATGTTTAAGAAATCCTGAAGGATCACGTAGTAGTTGATTGAAAAATAAAGTAGTAATCTTCATCGTGTATCGCTGAGTCAATAGGCCTTTCCTTGTTAATTATTTAATTGTTGTCTGCAGTGAAAAATATTGACTTTATGATAAAATTCCTGCAAATTTCTTATCAAGACTATTCACCGTTTAGGAGGAGTTCTTGCGACAGATAGACCATTAATACATCTTTTTCTCCCCTCCTTTTGTCCTCTTCCTGCGATAGTAACCGGACTAAGTAACATTGAAGGCTTAGCACACACTCATTAGGATAATTTAAAAATTTGCGAAAATTAAACAAAATATCGAGAGAATAATTCACTAACTTCATTGGATCACTGTGTTACCGCTTTAAAAGGTGTAAATGCCACAACCTGAAACCGGAAGTGAAAATTCTACTTTGTTGTTTATGCGCAAAGAAAACAATATTTTCTTACATTAACTTTAACACTGGCAAAAGCCCGCGCGCGAAACAGTAAATTGGCTTAAATTTATTTCTATAAGAATAAAAAGTATTGTTTGAAATTGCGTTAAAATATTTTTTTAAACTTTTATAACAATCAGAGAAAACACTTCATCGCAATGGAATTATCATTAAAAAGATAATTTTTAGCTCTTTGAAATGGCATAAAAATAATTGTTGTCTAATAAATATTTCAGAAGTTATTGGCGAAATCGTCTAAGCATTAGGCTTAACAGCGGCTAATTTTTATTTAATTAAATATCTTAAGAACTAATCAACTCTGAAAGTTGAAAATAGCACCGTTGACCTAGAGATATGCTCTTGAATGTCGCGTGTAAATTTCATGTCGCTACCGTTCACCGTTTAGGAGGAGTTCTTGTGACCGACAGACAGATACATGTACTTTCTGTTTTATATTATAGATATTTATAAAAATAAGCAAAAGTTTCAGAAATAAAGGTAAATTAGTTCAAAGTCTAACCGTTGCCTAGAAACGGAGTAGCTATAAATCTTCGTTATTTCACAATCGTCTGCACGTATTTTAAAATTATTGAACTTTAAAAAATTAATAGCAATCGAAGGGAAAATGTTAGAAAACTAAAATTGGTATCATTGAAAAGGTAAATGTTTGAACTTTAAGATAGTAAAATAATAATTTTTGTCGGAAAATGTGCTCCGAAGTTATGGTGGAAAAACGGTTTCGGTTAATTTCTAATTAACTGACTGTTTAATTAACTTTTGGACTTTGAAAAGTTGATAGTAATCTTCTCCTTGTCTTAATTACTAAGTGTGCAAAGTTTGGTTGAAATCAGTGCCTTGGTTTAGGAGGAGATGTGGAACATAGGTACATACAAACATACATACCCACAATGACTTTTATTTATATTAAGATTAATAAATTATTTGTTTATTTTCTCTGAAAGATCACATAATCGCGGCTTTCTTTATGATCACGTGATGTTTGACATTCAAAATAAGTTATTCCACGTGTAGTTTGGCCGTGAAAGCGTAACAAAGAGACAGACACACTTTCTCATTTAATATATTATTAAGGATTTATTATTTCTTCGGAAACGCAGGTAAAAATGACAGGTGATATGAACTGCAGTGATTTTTTAATCTAATTCAATAAGCTTTAGAATTCTTTAAGAACCAATGAAAACATTGCCAAACGATATTTGAAAAAATAAACAGAAAAAATAATGGCAAAGTAATTACACCGTTGCCTAGCAATCATCAGTATCAATTCTAGTATCATTAAATTTGATTTATTTTAAAATCGTCTGCGTGTCAACTTTTTTTTTAATTTTGAAAAATTAATACAAATTGAAGGGAAAATGTCAGAGATATAAAATTGATATCATTAAAAAGGTAAAACTTTGAACTTTAAGATGGTATAAAAATAATTTTCGGTGGATAATTTGCTCAGAACTTACAGCGGAAAAACGGTTTCGGTTACTTTTTAATTAAATGACTGTTTAATTAACTTTAGATCTTTAAAAAGTTGACAGTAATCTTTCCCTAGTCTTAATTAATAAGTGTGCAAAGTTTGGTTGAAATCAGTGCCGTGGTTTAGGAGGAGATGTGGAACATAGATACATACATACATAGAAACATACAAACCCACAATGATTTTTATTTATATTAAGATATATATATAATATAAATCCAAATATAACTTGTATATAAACATACAGAAATAAAGTAAACAAAACATATCAAGAATCAAATCCTATACTAAAAAGTCATTATTTGAACAATACATCAATTTTAAATAAAATCTAAAAAAAATTTTGAAAATACTAAAGATACCATGAACAAAAAATCAAGTTTAAGCAATATATGTCAACAAGTAAAAAAACTCTGTTGTTATTAAAAGTAATGAAATAGGCAAACCAAGTAAATGGAGTTTTCAAGAATGAAAATAGCAGCTTGGCTGTGGACAAGCTTTAGCCAGGTTAAATTAATTTTGTAGTACAAACCATCCCTGTTACTATTGTTGTTGAAAAAACAAACAGGGTAATTTACCCTAAAATGAAAGAATTTAGAAAGAAAAGTCTTATACTAACCCTAACAATAAAACATATCTGTATAGAAACGACTATAGTTCAGGATAAAAATATGTAATATAAAATTATATTGCACTATAATATTGCACTGAAGACAGTATATATATATAATTCAATAAAATAACCATACTTTTCAATAAACATTAACTAATCATGTCTCTTCTTATACTTACCAGAATTCATCTCTTTCAATATAACCCGAAAAACACATTGACTTCGTATGTTGCCACAACCAAAATTCTTACCATGAAACAGCAAATTTGACCAAATATAATTAATTTTTGATATCAAGAATTGGGAAGTTACCTATATTAAAATTCTCAAAACCATTTTAAAAACTGTAATACAGTTATTTATCTAGATAATATTTGAAAATTGGTAAAAATGTCTATTAAAAAGGAAAATTTCAATTGAAAGATCCTGGCGCCATCTATGTAATAAATCTGAAACCAATAACTCAATAGTCAAATTTGAATAAAACTACACAATACGAGTAGAATATGTGAAAACACTATCCCACAATCAGAGAAATAAAAATATTCCTTTATAAACCAATATGAATGTTTTATTCTAAATGACCTAAATATTTCTTATCTATATATACTCTTAGAAAACCTATAGGCATTCCATAATCCAGTGCAAAGGAATAAAATATTTCTATGTTCTTAATTCTAATATCAATGTCTGTTACTAAATTATTATTTCTAATTATATAATTTTTTACTAAATTCTTGAAGACAGAAATGCTAAGATTACTATTCCAAAAAGGGAATTTATTAATTTGAAAATTAAATGCATTTCTTTTATCAAAGATATTTGTTACTAATTTATTATCTATGATTTTAATATCTAGATCTAAAAATTCTGCAGCTAATTTATTGTCATTAGTTTTTATATGTTTTAAATAGTCAGGATAGAAGTCAATATGTGGCTTAAGGTTTATTTCTTTATTGAATAATATTAAATCATATATATAGCGGAATAATATACTATGTCTATAATTAGTCAAATCTTTATCATAGTAATGAAGATAAATATTTGCTAAACTATTGCTAGCTGGACCTCCTTGAGGTAAACCTTTAATTTGATGGAAAATCTTATTATCAAAAAAGATATATTTTTCTTTTAGAACAAGATTAATAAGATTTTTAAAATTATTAATGTTAATAACTTTTTTAAGATCATAATCTTTATGTATATTTACTAGGGTATTAGTCAAATATATATATATATATAATTTATTATAAGTTTTCATATTCTCTGTATCGTTTGTTGTTAACTTTCTCGAAGTCAAGATTTCAAGTCGCTTGTGGCAACTCAAAGCTTGGACTAAACTTCAATGAAAAACTGAAACCGAATAGAAAGTAATGCGCAGTGAGCGGAATCGAATTTTGAAAAATTGTTTTTCAAGCGTGTTAAGAAGAACACTGTAATAGGTTTTCTTCTAATAATAAACGTAATAACAAACTAATAATTGCAACCGAAAGTCCAATTTCATCTTTATCTGCTTGAGGTTCCCTTTTCTCCTCTTAAACTGTTGGAGCTTCTCAAATTTTAATCTTTAATCAGAAATTCTTTCCGACTATTTCGAAAATATTTACCCAGTGGTATTAATAATATTTGTTGGATGAAACACAAAACGACATAAAACAATGAAAGAAAAATCATTATGAATTATAGCACCTTAAATAGAATATTTTTTGTATAAATAGAATTTTTTCGTATATTTTTTCGTATATATATATAATTCGTATAATAATATATACGAATTATTTCGTATGTATTGTATAAATTTACAATATAACGTAAATTTCAAGTATTTATTCTCCTTTTATTTTTAATTGCACATGGCATAATCAGGGATAACTAACTGAAATTTAAAAAAAACTAACCTACGCACTTGTTTTTTCCTTTGAGAGTATCCTGGTTTGCAGAATCAAATTTTTTTATCAATCCATCCTGTTGTCCACGTACAGTTTTTACCTGGCCCGCAATCACAAGCTGATAGTACATATGAACTTGCAAAAATGTTAATTTAAGAAATATACAGGATGTCCCAAAAAAGTGGAACAAGCATTTATTTCCTGAAATATTGCACTTAGACATAAACTTCCAATTACAAATCTTTATGAAATAAGGTAAGAATTTGTGTGAAAAAACTTTTACTTCTTTGGAAGTTGAAAATAAAAAGTTTAGAAAATTAAATATTTATACATTCCCCAGAGAGCTAATACGTCACTGAATAAAATGTTCCTATTACGCTCATCTATGTATAAACTAAGTTTCACGATGCTGTGTTCAAAACTTGCAGACATATATAAATTTTAAAATTTAAGGGTGCTGCTCACAGATTTATATGAAGATGTTTATTGCACGAATACAAATCTATTCTACACAGAAAAACTGCGAAAAGCAAATATTCGCCTTGTAGTTTTTCATCCAATCATCTGGGATTGAAAAAAATTGCCAATGACGCACTCTTTTACTCAGTTCAATTGGCAAGTATTTGCAACTATCAACTTAGAAAAAATAAATTTAACAGGAAACAAGAAAATATCTGACAAGAATATTAAAATATTTGCTCTAAGCGTTGGGCGTATAATTAAGTTTTAACTAAAGGTAGTGGCGATTCTTTCTCTAGGGCTGCAGAGTTGCAAAACTCATTAAAATTATTTAAAATTCGTATTTGCTTACTTCTTCACTTTGAGAGTTCGATTATTAACAAAAAATATAAAAATTAGACAAGAAGACAGAAAATGAAGGGAAAAGTAAGACAGACACAGGATGGGGATGCACATCAAATATTTTTGGAAAACACCAAAATTTTCTCATTGCGTAGAACTCAGTGACATAATGGACGAAGGCCAATAGCTATTCTTTCATTCTGAGAACTTAGCCAGAACTGGATTTTAAGATGCTTCTGTTTTGGGCTAAAAACCAACTAATTTTCTTATTTTCTTTCAATCTCACCCACGTATCACGTTCGCGATCTTCCTTTTTTTTTCATTAGCTATTTTTTGATTAGGGGTTAACTTTCATGTTGCCTCAATGGGAACTTGGCTGTCTCCTATTATTCTATTCTTCTTATTAAAACGGAAATCATCGAACAAATGACTGTAATAATCTAAAATACAATTAAGATAATTAAAACTACAAGTTTGAACCATTTGAAGATAAACCTATTTTTGAAAAATTGTATTTCAATTGTAGTTTAGAAATATTTTTATAGCACTGCTTGTTTCTGGGAATATGAGCATCACTGATGATAGGTCATCGTGAATATTTTTGAATTTTGACAAGATGAACTATTTTTATAAGTACTTCAATTAATGTATTATTTGACAATATTTTTTAGATTTAAGAACAGTTCACAAATACATTATTATTTCTTTACTCCTCCCTTTAAATAACTTATTGAAATATTTATTTTATCCCTAAAATGTACATCGAAAGACTGGATCAAGCAGCAGTGAGATGTATGGACAAGTGATCTAAGTCAATAATTTTGTCTATTTATTTCTCTGTAAGTTTCGCAATAGAAGCGTGTAACTTTGTATGTGAATAAATGAATTTGAGAAAAACATTTAAATTATGGACATTTTTGCACTATGAAGGTAATATAAAAATTTAAATTTTGTGATTTTTTTTCAATCCCCTTGGAAGTACAAATATATCCATACAAATTTTCGCCTTATTTTATGAAACTTTGCAACTGAAAGTATATGTCTAAGATTAGTACTTAAGGAAATAAACGCTTCTTCAATTATTTCGGGATATACTGTAAAAATAATACTTTTCACATTTAGAGTGATAAAACAAATCCATTGATAATAACGCGTTTTGGTGCTGAAGAGCTCTGTTTATATAAGATATGAGAACCGTTTTATTTGCCGTGGTAGATATATTCTTGTGACACTAAAATTATCAGATTTGTCAATTTAGGATTTCTTTCTAAGTGGAGACTTTAATAGCGACACCCATGATACCCCTATTCATTCTAAGAAAGATGTCGTCATCATTCGGTTGCAGGTGGTATTGCAACAGACATGAATGAATGTTTTTTAAATGTGCGAAGAAAAATATTCCAGCAATGAGACTTGTATCAGTGCTACTTCTTTATAAATATTAGGTATAAGATATCTACATCTACTGTCATTAAACGCATTCACCATCTACTACATTAATGTAACAATAATACTTTAAATTACACTTGTCAATAACTTCATTCTTTGAAACTATTTACTTTCATAACATCCTGAATTTCTATAAGTATATTTTATGGTATAAAAGTTTTATTTCAGTTCTGTCGATCGTATTTTATATCTTGACCAAAATTATTTGATCACCTTGCTTTTCGATAACATCAATAATTTTGCACATGAAAGCCAAAAAATAATAAAAAATTCAGGATGATTAATAAATGTTGTTTAGATTATAAAACTCTGTAAAGTAAAAACCACTGTTCAGAATAATATCAAATTTATCCTAGAACTGAAGCATTAGGACTTTGTTTAGTGAAAGAAAAAAAATATTTCAAAAACTTTCTGATACTCAGCGCTGTGCAGATCATTATAATGAAAGCTCACGAAAAATAGCTTTTCTGAGGGAATGTCTCATAGGACCTTGCTAAACACGACAAAATTGAAGCTTGAAGATAAAAGTGACAAAATGTCTGTATGGTTAGTTGGTTGATTTCAGTTTAACGGCGGAAGAGCCAAACACGACTATACTGAGCCAAATATATAGTGCGAACAAAATGTCTGGAATTAACGTGGAGGAATATTTAACAGCGAATGATGATCTTATGGTTTTTTCAAGAGTTACTGAAGAAGATATTCTGTCCGAAATCGCAGACGAAACGGAAAATGATGTTGATACAGATCCGTAGAAATCTTTCTTGACATCCCAGGAAGGTCTTCAATCAGTTCAGTCCTTAAGAACGTTTTTTTCAAGCCTTTCATTTTCGTGCGTTAGACTATGCAAACCTTGTTAGTTGAAACAGTTTAAAAGTGAATAAGCAAGCGAAAATATCGAATTTTTCTTGATAAATAAGCTTCTTAGGAATGTGAGCTATCTTATTGTGTAGCTTATATTTCAAATTTTTGTATGCTTTAGCAATCATTTACACTCTGGTGATGCTTTTTTAGCAAAATGTATATTGTTGTATTGTAAAACAACCAAAATTTAAGCCTTTTATTTCGTAATTATATCGCCTTTCGATAAAACAATACATTCCTCTTTTATTTGGTCCCCAAAGCATTGTTGGAACGAGGTATAAGTGTATCTCTCGAACGGCAGGATGGATTTTCTTTGAACTTCGAACATGTAAAGAAAAAATTTAAACTAAAATTTACAGTGAAATTACCAGAAATTGATAAATAAGGAATTAATTTAGAATTCACCCAATTTGACAGAAAGCTGATAATGATTTTCAACTTTCATCAATGGTTTTTGTGTGCAAAATTTACATGCATCTTTAAAAAAATAGCAAGGACATTCGGAAAGATATAAAAGTTTAAAAAAAACCTTTTCCACATGTTTTTGCTTAGAAGTAGAGTTTTATGCCAAATTATAAGAAACTAACAGAATTCTTGACAATATGTTACAAAAGCATTGAATTAAAATTTGAAGTAAACATTTTGAATAATAGATGAAATATGCGTATTTATATTAAATAATATTTTACAACGCATGTGGGAAAAGTAACATAATTTTTCTTTCATTACTTCAAAGCCAGATATATAAGGCAGCTTATATCCGGCTTAAAAACAGATGCAACCGTTTAAAAAGCCGAAACTGAATAGAACATAGGAATTACTTTTATATTCAGAATTTAATTGTTTGGTAGCGAGTGAATTTAAGTTCGAAAAAATGTGAAATTCCAAAAGTGTTCACTTTATTCTGTAACCCACCTGTGATTACTGTATTTTAAGTACTAATGAATTTCAGCTTAGGAAATGTCCGAATAAAAACAAAAATATTAATAAAGGAAAAAAACTTCATTGCATTACCTAATCGCAGAGTGAGAAGAGTTACAATTTCTTTAATGACGAAGGATGCCGACTTTTGTCTCACACTGGTAACGAATTATTTTACTACTTACTTTTTTCACTTGACATATTTCATGTTTTTAAAAACGAAATCTTGTAATCGATTTTTCACTTAATTCATGATGAACTAGTTGTTTGAAATTGTGTACAAGCATTGTGTTCGTTCTATGACAATACACAAAAAATTTCAATATCTTCAGAACTTAATTGTCAGTTAATCGGTTATTTTATTTAATTTTTATTCTATACAACTGGCGCTATCTCGTAGGGAATTGCAGAAAAACTGATTAAGAAAGTTTATAATATTTAAGGTAAAAATATTATTACAGAAATAGAAAGTAATAAAGTAAAAAATAATTCTAATAAAAAATTGTCCACTTCTTAGTACAGTAATAAAATTGTGCTATCAAAAAGTGTTATTAAAAATTATATTCTTCCTTTCGAAAGGAAAATTGGTTTTTTTTTCGTGAACAATTCATTCAATTTTTAGAAAGAAAACATACAGTGCATAAAAAATTCAAAAATATGTCTTCTAACAGGATTAACACTAATATTTTCTGTTGAAAAATCTTCGATTAAGTTATACATATTTTATTAGATTTGATTAGCACTTGTACTTGGTAAAAGTGCTGTTGTAAGTAAATACCTTATTAAAAGTTGAAACAAAAAGTGGATCAAGAAATTAATTTTTTCTTTAATATTATAAACCAATGCTTAGCAATTTTTGCATTGCATTGCAACAATTACGCAGATTTGTTTCATAAATATTTTAAGGGTAATGTTAATCAAAAGTTATGTATTAAAAAACTTTTACATTTCAATTTAAAAAAGGGAACGAGTGAATTGTTATTCGCTGAAATATTTTTCTGATCTGCTGAAAAGTTGAAATCAAATACCTTTGCAGGAGGTTCCTTTAAAATTTCCATATCCAGGATTACACTTGCAAATTTCTTTTCCGCCTTCGTTTACGCAATTTCCATTTTTACAAACGGACGAACAAGCTAAAAAAGACAGAAAATCAAAGTGAAAAAATAGGAAACATCTGGTGCATCTGAATCTGCCTTGAAATCATGAATTTGTTTCCAGCAAAATCATATCTCAAAAAATTTGCGATCTTTCGCCTTTTCTTTCTTAAGCATGATTGTTCTGTAAGCAATTTTGATTAGACATGATTTAAAATCTTATAGTAAAGCGGGGTGGGTACACGGATCTTCTAGGTACTTTCTTTAAATGAAGCAGAACTTTTTTATAATATAAATTTACGTCTATTTGAGATATTTTGAATTATTTGTAAGATTTTTGATATTTTTTATTCAATCGTGGTGAGTACATCAAAAATTCTGAATGACAAACTGGCACCTAAATTTCTACATATGCTATTCTAAAACATGAACAGACTAAGCTCTTCAAATATTTACTAAAATAACAGAGAAAACATCAATTCTCATATCAAAGATGTTCCTTTCTGACGATTAAATGTAATTCGACTGTATTAGGTTCTTAGTTCTCAAAGCAGTGGAGAGAAATCCTTATTATCACAAGATTCCCTAAAATATTCTTACAATATCTTCAAGATATTGTGCGGTATTCAGAATATTGATGCGACATCGCGGAAATATCGTAAAATATCTTATGCTAATAGAAATTCCAGCTGTTAAGAAGGAAATTCACAGAAAATTGTCCTTGTTATAGGCGAGTTTATACATTGTGTCCAACAATTCCAAAATTAAATAACTCGGCAAGGACGATCGATAGAGGGATGAAACCAGCTGCATATTTATTTCGAAAGCTGTAAAAATATCATGTAAAAGTTTCAAAATTATTTAGAAATGTTGCTGTTGCAAGAAGGAGTAGAGATAAAGGCTGTAAATTTTTCTTTGCAAGCTATCGGAAGATGGCGCGTTCGAAAACTACAATTTTCGGGTTCTCTCTGTAGTAATGCCATCGGAAATGGTCGTCAATGTATGAAGGATCAACTCTTCAAGCTCGTCCAGTGCTGCAGGATTGTTCCGGAAGAGAGTTTGTGATGGAACGATTACAGCGTACGGCATAACCTGTTGGCAATATTTGTAACTAGTTTTGAAACTTTTGTATGAGATTTTTAGAGATTTGAAATAACTGTACAGTCCGTCAACAAAGTATCTGAACGCTGCTCCTTATTCCGACACTTATTATCAAACAATAAAACTGAAGTTTATATAACATTTTTTCATGCAAGGATCGTCTTCATATTTAGATTGACACAAACTCAATTTTCTCAAATGGTATTGCCTAATTTTGTGTACATATCCAGGTTATCTAGATTAAATTAACTCGAATGCATAAAACATTTTGTAGTTTTGAGTAAACGGTTGATGAATTTTGAATAATTGAAATTTGGAATTCCTAATATTAAATGACCTCGTCCGTTTTTTTAATATATTTCAAATTACAATGAATATTTAACAATAATTCTCTTTTATATTAAAATACTTGACGAACAAGACAATAGGTATGTATTTTTTAAAAAGTTGAGATTATATTTTAAAATAATAATTTAATAAATTTTTAAATTTATAAGTTAATATTTTTTTATAGAAACACAAACAATTTTTATGCCAATCAAAGAAGCATGTTTTGGAACATCACTGTTCAAAATTTCAACCATTGCCGTGAAATAGATTTGAAGATATGCATCAATATTCAAAAGCGTTCGGAACAGAATGATTTTCTCTTTCTTAATGGGGCATCTCAACTTTACAAAAGGATTCGTTGACGTAAAAGTAAAAAATCATTGAAATCAAACGAAATACAAAGCATGTCTTCCGACGTTTTTTCATGTTAAGAAAAAATATTTTCTTCTTAAAATAAATGTAAAGTTGAATAAGAAACGGAAAGAAAAATCGTTACATGTGACAGATTCTACTCCTCTTACATTTCAAGAAACATTACGTTTAAACCACTCAAATGAAAGATGAAAGCAGTTTATGGTTGGATAAATGTTTTGAAAGATCTTAAATTGATGTAAATGCAATGATGCAAGATTCTGTATAAAGTGTGATTTTATAAAATATTAAATGCATGAAAAAATAAAACATTATTCAATGGAATAATGTAATAATTTCTTATTTGTGAATAATACAATGCTATGAGACTTGGACAAATGATTTTTTAAAGAAATAAAGCAAAATCTTAATTTCTTTTCGATAAATTAATAACTTTGATTTAAGACTATTACTGGTAGAAAGCGATTAAGTATAGTTTTTGTTCTATTTATTTACATTTAAAATGCGGTGACAACGTAATTCCGGTGCAATGCTAAGTTAAACAAAACTGAAAACTCGATCATAAAATATTTAGAGTAATAAATTCTTACAAATGATTTTAAATATCGTTTGTATTGAACAATTTTTTTAGTTGAAAATCGCATGGTATCGCTCAGCACCATTACACTTTTTTTTTTCAATTTGGATCATTTCAAAAATTAGGCATCTATCATTCATTTCTCAGCTGCCAAAAAGTTTTTATGTCTAAGATTGCTTTTTGAAAATCATTAATAGTTAAAATTATTCAGAATCTTCGAATATTTTACACATAAGCCACGAGAAGTAGACAATGTAACGAAAGGACAAATAATCTATCTTTATCAATCTGGTTTTTCGTACAGACAAATAAGTTGCCAGCTTGAAATCAATATATTCACGGTTTTGTTATGGAAAAGAAAGTAAATAAAAGATTGAGATGCCATTAGCAATGTCATAGATTCCATGCCACGTCGCATGTAGCCGGTCATTGATAGAAATGATAGCTACACTTCTTATTAAATTTTAAATAGTTATTTACTAATATATTTATGAATATGAAAGTTAATATTTTTTACCTGTTATATTATTATATAAAATATAATGTATAACTGCTATGTAATTTATTTTTATTGTGTTTTAATTTAAAATCATGTAAATTGAATTCTTATTTAGTAATATTTCATTGCCCCAAATGGCAAACTTTGAAAAACACCAAATATTATCAGAGAACATAACTCTATTGAAAGCTGAAATTAAAAGTTTTAACAAAAGATTTAACGTAATGACCTATTTTTTACTATAGCATTTATTGAAAGAGCCTCTTAATAATTTTTTTTGTATATATCTTGTTAATTTGAACCAATTTAACTCAACATTTATATCCGGCGATTTTTTGTTACGCAAAACAATTTAAAAGAAAAACAAATTGGTTGTTGTCATTGGTAAATTTGAAGATGACTCCAATATAAATATGTCGATGGCCCCTTTTGGAAATGCAATTCACATATTTTTAAAGAGGATGTACTCTCAAATTAAGTGACGTAATTTTCTTGAATTTCGTTTTAATAGATTGGGGGAAATAAGTAGTGTTTGGATACTGCTTTGAACGACTGTGTCAATGATTTCATTCTTCTACCGATCTCCGTTGATCAGTTAATTAATTTTAAAATGAATGAGTCATTGTGGGACGCCCTGTATCTAAAAACATTAGAATGGTTAGGAATCGTCTATTTTCTCTTCTAAAGCTTAAAAATGAACTACCATATCATTTTGATATCACATAACTATTTTTTTAATTTCGAAAATCAATTTTCTTAAATTTCGTATACAAGGATGAATCCAAAAAAAGTTTACAAAAGTTATAAAAAATGATTTATTAATATTACGAAGCAAATAGAAAAGGGAATTAGGAGGCATAATTGTCGATCACTTTTTCACATAATCACCAAATCTATTTAGGTATTTATCTGAACGCAGGACCACCTTCTTTAACCCGGCTTGGTAGAAATCACGTCCATAACCATAGAGCCAATCACGACAGCTATTTTCACATCACTCTCTGAAGAAAACCGTGTTCAAGGTAAGTGTTCCTTCAATTTTGGAAAAAGAAAATCGTCACTGAGCCATCGTGAATGCATCCGACGCAAACGCCCTGGCATGTTGAGTGATGGTGTCATTCTCCGGCATGACAATACCCAAACAGCTCTCAAAACTCAATAATTGCTGCAAAAGTTCGAGTGGAAATTTGGAGCCACCCCAATACAGCTCAGGTTTGGCAACCCAGATTGGTTGCCACATTTATCTCGAAGAAGGTTCTTTTCAAACATTGATGTGAAAACACTGTAATATTTTTTTTCTGTCGGTAATAAATAATTTTTTTTCCCATGTAAACTTTTTTCGGATCCATCATCGTATATAAATGGAGATGCGGATTTCAATACTGCTTCAGAAAAACTCCAGAATATTATTCCTACTTATGGTTACACTTTTCTGTTTCATAAAAGTAATTTCCATCGTTTCATTTACAAGACGGCTCTTCAAAGCTGATATCACCTATGAAAATAACACTGTTCTCTTCGCAGTTCAGGGTATCACAGCCTTTAATTGCTTCGCATTTTACTCCTGAAGTTTCTGGATGGCAATCGCATCGTCCTGTTTCAGTCACGCATGTACTTCCGTTTAGACAGTCACTGCATTTCTCAGTATAAAAAATAATTTTATATAAAATTTAAGTCGGTCGATGAGAAGATCAAACTCACATTAAATCCCTTAATGAATGGACAACAAGTAACATCAAATTATTCATATATGAGATAGAACGTTCTTCAATTCCTTAGAATTGTCAAGGGTACCTTCAGACAAGCTGAGATTAAAAGTCGGTGTACAGTACTATTGATACGTAACCTTGATGTACCGAGACTGCGCACGGTTACAAATTGCACACCTAGGTCCAAACGTCGTGAGAGTGTTTAAAAACGAGAGAGTGTTTTAATTTCAAGCATTCCGATAATACCGAAAGAATATACCATCCAAGTTCAAAAGATACCAATTCCCTTTACAATTAGCATTTGCCAGGCTCAGGGCCAGACATTCAAAGGGCAGGCGTGCATTTGGAAAAACCATATTTTTCCCAAGGGCAACTAACTATATGTGGCGTGTTCACGTGTGTGCATCCCACTAAACCTCTATATCTGTTTAAAAAACTTAAAACAAAAAACGTAGTATACAAAAGTGTGATAGCATAGATGAACAAATTACCTAACTATAACAGCATGCACTCCTGTTAGTCGTACAATTACGTATTATCAATCGTCAAAACTTTTAATTTCCTCTTTCAACATATAACGAAACATTTATATTCCTGAATTTAAAAAAAAATTAATAATTCACATTCTTCACTCACAAAGTCGCGGGTAACAGCTAGTACAGAATAAATGCAACTGGAAGAAGAAATTCATCTTCATTAGCTTTAGTTTCCCGTTAAACAGTCGGAGCATCGCAAAAGATTTCCTTCTATTAAACCGTTGGTGATTCGCAAATTTTAATCTTTAATCAGAACCAATTTTCAAATGCTTTGAAAAATGATTATCAAGAGATATTAATTATACTTGTAGGATGGAATTTAATACGACATAAATCATTGGAAAAAAACATAAGAAATTCGCTGTAAGTATAGTGTTAAAGAGATTGATAATTAAATTACATATTATTACGGAACATTTGTTTTATGATTTTATCCCAACTTTTTCACAAAAAATCTACGGCTCGAACCCGGACTGTGCCTTTCATATGTTTTATTTAGGGTAGCTTTAGATGGTACCATCTGTCGACAGTATATAGAACTACATTTCGCGTATGCGCAATGAAACAGTATTTAATACAAATGTTTAGATTCAAATTTTTAAATTCAAATTTCAATACAATGTTTCTTTTACGTATTTTCAAGTATTCTGTAAGTTTCGGGAAATTCTAATGAAACTCTGCCTTTTATATTCAAAAAACAAGCAGAATTTGAAATTTTAAATTTAATACCGATTTTTACTTATATTCTCATAAATAATTTTAATGTCTCAATTTGGGACCTAGTAATATTTCTCGAGGTCTTTAAAATGACACCAGAAACAGCCCCCTAGCTAAATGCATTTCCACACTACAATTATTTATAACCTTTCATAAAGCTGATTCATAAAAATCACACGCATGCGCCTACACTGGTACGATGAACTCACAGGCAAAACAAATACTACGCCACAAACTCTTGCAGATGTGATCTATTCATTGTGGGGTGAAAAATTCCTTTTACATTATTTGTCTCTTAGTTATTAGCGATTCAAATCTGGCGGCATTTTGTCAAACAAGAAAGTTCAACCGACTATCACTGTAACGGGCGTAAAGACTTTTTCACGTCAAAATCATGATAAATTTTAAAATCTTAAAAAATCTTTTCGTATAAACGTATTTAAAATATTTATCTTCGTTTATTTTCAGTTGCACATGAAATAATCAGTGGTAACTGTTTCAAATAAAAAAAACTCACCAACGCACTTTCCATTAACTTCCCAATATCCTGGTTGGCAAATGCATATTTTCTGATGGAACCAGCCTGAAAAAGTGCAGTTCGAATCTGGGCCGCATTCACAAGCTGAAAGTAAACATGAAATAGGAAAAATGTTAATTTAAATAATGCATACAATAAGACTTTTCACATTCAGTTTGTTGAAAATAAGATATGGAAACCGTTTTGTTTGTCGAGGTAAACCTACGCTGGTACACCACGATTACCAGAGTTGCCATGTTACGATTCCCTTCTAAGGGGAGAGTGACATCATACACGATCATTGAATAGCATCATACACGATGACCCTACTGATTCCCAGAACGATCTCGTCACCATTATGTTGTAGAAGTTGATGTGACGGACAGGCCTGAAATTTTGAAAATGTACGGAGATCCATGCTTCGGCTATAAGGCTTCTATCAATGCCAATGTTTTCAAATTTTTCTGTAAAATATATATACTATATCTGCTATTAGTAAAAATGAGCATCATCTACTACATTGAATGTAATATTTCAATTCATTATTTAATCATTTCATCTTTTAAAACCATTCTTTCTCTTAAATGCTACACTTTTGGACTCGTATTCTACGGAATAAAAAAAAAAATATTTTAGTTCTATCTATGACATTTTCCATCTTGACTGGATTTTTTCTGACAAACCTGGAAGGAAAAGACTACCTTGTACACGAGAAGCCGAAAAATAATAAATGCTATCAAGTTATAACCGCTGCTTAGAATGGCCTGAATACCCTTGAAAAATGATAGTTTGTTTGACGAAGGAAAAAAATTATTTATGAGGCTTGTATCAGTGCCACTGCATTCTGAATATTTTGTAAAAACTGTCTACTACATCAACTGTAAGTAAAAGTATTCGTCATAAACTGTCTTCAATGTAACTGTAATTTTTTCCCGCTGTTTAGATCATCTAATCTTGTTTTTCTGTTTACGTGAAAGATTGTAGATACTGATCAACTTCCACTACGGAAGAAACCGAATTAAGTAAAAAAAAACCCTCATAAATTAAGAAAACTTCATTGTATTACAAAATCTTCGTGGGGGGATTCCTTTTATTTTAAAGAAACACTTGGCTATAGAATTGTAATAAAGCATTTATTGATGTATTTCATGTTATTGGCCAGCGAACTATTGAAATAGCTCAAAAAGGAACTTTCGATTTTAAAATTGTGTATGTAATTCAAGCATTGTATTGATGTATTTTAAGAATGTATTTCAAGGAATCTATGATTTCAAAATTTTTTCTCATTTAATATGATCCATTTATTTACAATTTCTTCACTTAACAAGCAGCATCATCTATTTCAGTTTTCAAATTTTACAAGACGAAGGAAAAACTGATTTTTTTCATAACCAGTAACAAAATGGCAAATATTGTTTCACAAAAGTACATATTTTACATTCTCATGTTCACACCAGATGTGAGAAAAATGCACCATATTATTTATTAGTTTTGAAAAAAGAATAGTTTTTCCTTCGTCTTGTAAAATTTCAAAATTAAAATAGATGGTGTTGCTTATTAGGCAACAATTGCCAATACGTCAATATTTTCCATAATTTTTACAATCACCGTTCTTTATGGATTCTTAACTTTATTCCAGCACACATTTTTATAGTATATGATTCAATTGTCTTCATAGAGAAAAAAACTGTTTTCTGAAATAATAAACTCATGATCCCTGATTTTTGCATGCTGTTTTTGAAACACCTCATTTTTGATCATTCTGGGTTATATTGGTCTGATTTAAAAGGCCTGTATAAACCCTTTTTACTAGTTCCAAAAAACTGCTTAACGTCAATGGTGTCTGGATCTTTTATTAGCTATTGAACAGTCTTGGAAATTTTTTTTTTACCCACGTTGCTTTGTTGCATTTTTGTCCATCACATTCGTGTATTACAAGTTTTCGTATTGTCTGTATCGCTTGTTGTTAACCTTCTCGAAGTCAAAATTTCAAGTCGTTTCGGCAACTCAAAGCTTGGACTAAAACTTCAGTGATAAATGGAAACCGAACGGAAAGTATTGCGCAGTGAGCAGAATCGAAACCGAAAACCCAATTTCATCTTTATTTCCTTTAGGTTCCTTTTTCTCCTATTAAACTCTTGGAGATTCTCAAATTTTAATCTTTATTCAGAAATTATTTCCGATTGCTTCGAAAATATTTACCCAGTGGTATTAATTATATTTGTTGGATGGAATACAATACGACATAAAACACTGAAAGAAAAATCATTATGAATTATAGCATCTCGAACAGAACTTTTCGTATAAACGGGTTTCAAGTATTTATCTTCGTTTTATTTTTAATTGCTCATGGTATAATCATTGATAACTATTTGAATTTAAATAAAACTCACCTTTGCACTTCTCCTTCTGTTCAGCGTATCCCGGTTTACAAGAGCAGATTTTTTTAGGCATCCATCCTGTTGTCCACGTACAGTTTGCATCTGGCCCGCAATCGCAAGCTGAAAGTACATATGAACTTGAAAAATGTTAAATTAAGGAATACACAAGGTGTCCCAGAAAAGTGGAACAAGCATTTATTTCCTGAAATATTGCAACTATCAACTTGAGAAAAATAAATTTAACATAAAACAGGTAAAACAGCCTAATATATGACAAGAATATTAAATTATTTGCTCTAAGCGTTGGGCGTATAAT
>BGPR01021127.1:0-26901 GCA_013235015.1 Araneus ventricosus
GAACAGCCAAATTTCTACACTTTTTTTACTTTTAAGGCCCATTCGAGGTGGTACATATCAATCAATTTAAATCTTTTTTCTCCTCGTTTTATTTCTCACCAATTCGTAAATTTTCCCGCTGTATAATGACACGAAATTTTTTTTTACTTTTTTCGGCTCACCCCTCTGCAGACACGGTTGAAATATTGACAATATGCATTATATCAAAAATAAGAAGCAATTCAGCAAAAGTAAAATTAGTTTCGAAATCAGCAGCCTCAAGATAACCTAAAACCATTAAAATGTCCTTGGCAAATGAAAAAAGGGGTTTTTTTCCTTGTTCCACAGTATTATTAATAAAACTTTAAAGAGGGTATATGTACATAATAATAAGATATAGTTTAAATAAATTAGATATAGTTTTTATATAGTTTAAATAAATTAGATATAGTTTCAATATAATTTAAATAAATTAGATATAGTTTATATAAAGTTTAAATGAATTAGATATAAAATAAAATAGATATAATTTAGTTAAAAATTTGAAGTTTTTGCAAGGGATTATTGATATGATTGTTAATTTCTTTTTGAATATTATGTTATGACATTTTACACTTTGGGTATTATTAAAATATATATATAACAAATAAGAAACAAACATAGCAGAAATGTAAAAGCAACATATACAACATAAACATTCATAAAACAAAATGTCAAGAAAAAAATCTGCGTTAAGAAAAAGCCGAAAGTTCTTAAAGAGAGAAAATAAACAAAAGTGGAAAATTTATATAAAAGGGGAAAATAAAATAATATAGAAATATATAACACAAACGCAACGAATGTTCAAAAATGCTGCAATTCAAGAAGATTTGTGGAAAATATATCAATATCATGAAAGTCAAAAAATGTTGAAATAAAATGGAGAGACTGTAGTAAATCGGTAAAAGCGTATAGATACTCAACAGGGTAAGTAAAATCTATACGAACCTTTAAAAAATTAGTGAAATCATAATGTTTTCTGCGAACAGTGTTGGCATATAGCTAAAAACACTATCCTTTACCCCGAACATTATGATAAACCAAGAATTTGAATGAAATACAAATAAAAGAAATGAATTTACGAACCTAAAACTGAGAGATGCTGCCAACAGGAGACGTGACAAAGGAAATAACTAGACGCGTCATGTAGGGACCGGATGTTTACACAAATATCAAGTTACTTCTGAGGTTGAAGGAGTTTCGATGAAGATTAGGAAATCGATAGAAAAAAATATGAAAGCGAACTACATTGAGGAAACGATGAAGATTAAAGAAATGATGAAAAAAGGAAAAGAGTGTATTTAAAAATTAGAATGCAATATGAAAAAATAAGGTGTATATAAAAATTAAGGACTGATGATAAAAAAGGAAAGGAGTGTATTTAAAAATTAATGAAAGATGATAAAAAAGGAAACGAGTGTATTTAAAAATAGTGTAACTAGTGTAATTCAAAATTAAAAATTAAGGTGGAAACGGTAAGTGTTAAAAGATATTTGAATTTGAAATCCGTTAATAAACGACTTAAAGATGCGTTTTCGAGGTAATCACATTAGACCTGTTTGGCTTGAGAGGCCCTACCACAGTAGTAGAACTGCGACAGCATAGCTCTAGTATGCAATCCTGTACTTACATCTTAAAGCCATTAATTAAAGGTTCGTAGAAGGAGGTAGGAATTTCACTACTATTAAGGTTATTTATAAGGTGTTGAATTTGTTTCTTGATTGAATTTTTATCGCTGCATGTTTTGTAAATTCTTATGAGTTGATTAATGATAGTGTTTTTGTAGATTTTAGAAGAGATATTTGAGTTCCAAAAAATATATCTATTGACATTGAATTTAAACTCGTTTCTTTTGTCATAAATATCTATTTTTAAAGTATTTTGACTATCAATAATTAAGTCCAGAAAAATAACTGGTTCTTGATAGCTATTGGTTTGTATTAATTTAAGTTCATTTGGATACAGAGTATTATTAGTTGTATTGAAATCTTTATGATTAAAAATAATGAGGTCATCAATGAATCTAAAGAAATATCTGAAATATCTATCTAAATAAATCGAATTAATAGCGATATTTCGTTCAAAAAAGTGTAGAAATAAATTGGCAAGAAGAGAAGAATAGCTGGTCCCTTGTGGGATGCCTTTAATTTGCTGAAAGATATTTTCCCCGTTGAAAATAAAGTTATTGTAAATACAGTAATTTGTAAGATCTTTCCACAATGTTATTGGGATGTTAAGTAAGTTTTTTAGGTCGTAAAAATAGTTCATTAAGACTTCTTGTAATTTATCTAATGGGATGCTTGTGAAGAGGTCTTGAAAATCATAGGTTTCTATTGTATCTATTTTATTATTTTTAAGGAATTCGATAACTTTATTATTGTTTTTAATTATCCAGGTAAAATTTTCGTCTTCAAAAAACTTGAGGATTATATTGAGATATTTGGAGAAGTTTATTCCAGGTTTATACATATAGGTGTTCGTACCGCAAGTAATGTATCTAAATTTAATAGGTTGTTTATGGAACTTAGGATAGATGACAATATACGGAAGGTTGTTATTTATATTGTGGCATCCAATTTTTTTGTTTAAGGCTGAGATTTTTTTCTTAATAGTGATGATATTGGATTTACACTGTTTAAAGGTTTCTGAAGATTTTAGTTCCGTATCTAATAGTTCAAGATAAAATTTCTTGCAAATTAATGCGTAGTTGCCGGCTGCCTTGTCAATAGGGGTTATAATGAAATGTTGTTGCAGAGTTTCGATGCTTTCCTTTATACTACGGAATTCGTAAGTTTCATTTCTTGCATTGATTAGTCTGTAATTGCCTTTTACGAAGTGTTTAAAGTTGAAACACATATTCCATTTCCATTCGGTGAAAAACTGCACAGGTGTGTCAAATTTATGAGCTACCTTTAGGCAAAAATTATCAAGGTCATTGAGAAAACTTTTTAGAATGTGTTTTAACGAAATTTTGAAAATAGGACGAAATTTGGTACCTTTATTCATTATCGACCTTAATTCTTCGTTTTCTATAATATTAAGGTTGCCAGTAAGGATGTGTTTATGAAAAGGATCCACATAATTTTTATATTTTTCTTCATTGCAATGACATGGAACATTGATTCTATTCGTTTCTATATTTTTACAGAAAGAATTATAATTGAAGACCCTTCTTCCAAATGTTGTGTCATATTTAAGGCATTTGTTTATTTCAATATTTTTATTGGGAATAAGTTAGAATTTTCTTTAAGTGCAGAGTTTAATTTAAATTTATCGAATATTGGATTTTTGAAGTTAATTGTCATATATAAAATGGTTTGATCTGACTTTTTCTTATGAAGCTTTGCAATCTTTGCTTTAAATAGATCATTGAGGAGAAGAAGAAAGTGTTGATTATTAGTTCTGTAAGTATGTAGAATATTTTCAAAAATATGGCATAGTTTATTTTTAATAGAGAAGATGGAATTTTTTACGGGTTTGTAGTTAAAACTTTTATTGAATTCGTTTTCAATTGTTTTTAGTTCTTGATAGAGCGAATAATTCAGTTCTTCTATTGATAATCTATTGTAATTTTTCTTATTTTTACCGCTACCTCTGCAACCTCTTTTGTTTATGTTATGGCTAGTACCGAAAAGTTGTGATGCATAACATTGTTAAAATTGATCATTTTATTTTGAAATATGTCATTAAGTCTAAATGGGACAATAGTTTTCAGTTTTAGCATGTAGAAGTTTTCCATTTCTAATCTTGTTTTTTATCTGGAATAATATCCAGCACATATAGGCAAACTTTGCTGAAATCGTGCTTCTGGAAGTGATTGAATTCTATGTTAAATTTTTCTTTGTTATTATAATGTTTAATATCGGAGCGATGTGAATTAATCCTAATGTTAAGGGTATTGCTGGTTTGTCCTACATATCCCATGTCACATAAACCACATTTTAGGTAGTATATCGCATTAAACATTTTACATCCAAAATTAGTTGAAGTGTTTGAGGAGACAAGATTTGGGTCGAAAAGGGGGCAAGTTTTACATCTTGAGTCACTGCATTTTCTTATTTTAAAACCAATAGAAATATTTTCTTTGACATTACACGAAAAAAATGGAACAACGGGGTAACGTGATAACGATCCCCGACGCAACGAGTACCGAGCACAGGGCTCCTCAGAAATGAGTGAACCCATCTTGCCATTATCTGGAGATTTAAAGGGCATAATTTCATAGAGTAAAAAACCCGAAGGTAAGAAGAATAACCGAATAAAGTGTGCGCTAAGAGCGGCGACATCAACATTCAGTGAAATATAACAAATAAGAAACAAACATAGCAGAAATGTAAAAGCAACATATACAACATAAACATTAATAAAACAAAATGTCAAGAAAAAAACCTGCGGTAAGAAAAAGCCGAAAGTTCTTAAAGAGAGAAAATAAACAAAAGTGAAATATATACATAAAAGGGGAAGATAAAATAATATAGAAATATATAACACAAACGCAACGAATGCTCAAAAATGCTGCAATTCAAGAAGATTTGTGGAAAATATATCAATGTCATGAAAGTCAAAAAATGTTGAAATAAAATGGAGAGACTGTAGTAAATCGGTAAAAGCGTATAGATGCTCATCAGGGTAAGTAAAATCTATACGAACCGCTAAAAAATTAGTGAAATCATAATGTTTTCTGCGAACAGTGCTGGCATATAGCTAAAAACACTGTCCTTTACCCCGAACATTATGATAAACCAAGAATTTGAATGAAATACAAATAAAAGAAATGAATTTACGAACCTAAAACTGAGAGATGCTGCCAACGGGAGAGGTGACAAAGGAAATAACTAAACGCGTCATGTAGGGACCGGATATTTACGAAAATATCAAGTTACTTCTGAGGTTGGGGGAGTTCCGATGAAGATTAGGAAATCGATGGAAAAAAAGGTGAAATCGAACTACATTGAGGAAACGATGAAGATTAAAGAAATGATGAAAAAAGGAAAAGAGTGTATTTAAAAATTAATGTGTAATATAAAAAATAAGGTGTATATAAAAATTAAGGAATGATGATAAAAAGGAAAGGAGTGTATTTAAAAATTAAGGTGTTTATAAAAATTAATGAAAGATGATAAAAAAGGAAAGGAGTGTATTTAAAAATTAAGGTGTATAAAAATTAATAAAAGGTATTAAAAATTATATATATATATATATATATATATATATATATATATATATATATATTGAACGAAAAATAAACCTTGTCTTAGTATTTAGAAGTCAGTTCTTGAGACGAAGCAAAGTAGTCCACCTCTTTGGCTGTATCTGGAGATATATCTCTAAATTTGGTGACACGAGAAAATTTTTGACATTCGAATCTTGATTTTCGTCTGAAAAATATTTCATTTTAAAAGACCAGTTGAAACGCTTTCCCTGAACGATTTGCTTTCAAAGCGAATGACGCAAATTCACTTGTAAACTGAACATAGAAGTAACTGATTTCCTGATTAGAATCTTGAAGAATTGTGATGTAGAAGTGACTGACAGTTCCAATCTCATACAAAGAAAACAAAGCATATGCCCATTACATGGACATATATCTTTCTTATCTGATTAAAAATAGCATGGGAATTTATTTTCATAAGCATGTTTTACAATCTACACATGTCCTAATACATGTCCTAATAGAATAAAATTTGAATGCTCCATTATCTAGTGACATATATAGTATTTCGTCAAAAATATTTGTCTCACTTGTTTGATGGTGGGAAATCTTGGCACTCAGAAATGTTTGGAAAGTTGATATATCGAAGCAAAAGATTATTTCTCCAGGAATTCCTATCAACTAAACAAAATTTAGAATATTTTCCTAGTAATAAGAAACTATCACAGAAAAATGAATAAAAATTGCGACGGTAGCTAATAATTTAACCTGATTTTGTTCTTATCTTAATGTACCTTCCAAGCCTGCTAACTTATTCAAATTTGGTTAATATAAAAAGTATATGCTTTAAAAATATGAGTGATGAATGAAAGAAAATATTTATGTTTCTTGATTCATTTTCAAATTTAAGATTATACCAATACATTTATATTAACAAACGTTTTCGGATATTTGTGTATACATCTATTAATCAAATTTTATTAATCTAATAAAATTATTTCCATTTCACTGTTAAGGTCACATAAGAAATGAGCTTCAGAATGTGATAGTAGCAATCTCCTCCTGAAGAAATAAAAATTATTTTCATATTCAACTATCATATTATGACGAAAGGTCAATACATATTAATATTGCAAATAATCCTTCCGGTCCATATTAATCCACTTGAACGGATTTTCAATGGACATTTTCTGTTACCATTACACTATTTATTCTCTGTCTCACTCAGCTGTTCAAGGTATTATGTATTCGAAACCTTTCTTCCTGGCTTTATATTACTAAGTTTTCAAAGTGACCCTCCGCCGGATTGAGCAATACTCCAGCTACAAGAGATGAGTCAGAGGAACGTGCTTGCCAACTCGAATAATAGCCAGTAACTGATTTGATCAATCAGATATGCCGAGCCATTTGTAGCCAAATTAGTTATATGAGGATATGTTTGTCTCTACATTAAATATTGTGCAAGATAAGGTTGATTGCACCGTCTATGTGAAAATAATTATTCTCGAGCTCTTATCTCCTGTAATATACTCTCTGATCTGTGATTCGGAATAGGACGGTATATAGAAACTGTATTTGATTAGTCTCCTCGAAATTGTTTTAGCGTCCTTAATAGCTTTCGGTCATTACATATTCCAAACGTACCAATAGTTATGAAAAGTATTTTCAATTCCATTCAATGAATTAATTAATATGTGTTACGATAGGCTCATTAGGATGTTGTTGCGTTCCATAATAATGCAAACAGTTCTTCTACATAAAGTATTATATTGTGAGGATGAAGTTACATTATTACAGGAATTATGAAGTATTTACAGAGAAAATATATACAGTTAATTATCAGTTCTATTGGTTGGCACATAATAATTCGTTGTTTTAGTCTTTGTGACGAGTCATTGTTGAACTCCGTCGTCTCTCTTTTCAACCGTCATTGCTCGAAGCCGCGTTCAGTCTTATACCGTCTTAACTCGTCCTTTGTTCTGCGCAGCTTGGTACTTGGATGTTACTAACGATGGCAGAGCCATTTACAGGTACTCGGCTGGTGGCCCGCATTACCCATAGTATGGAAGCATGGGAGATATTTGTTTTGAGGTACTTAAAATCTTAAGCTGTTTTAAAACTAATTAAAAGCTATTGCAAGATATCTACAAAGTTATTTATTCATAAAGTGATATAATATTATTATGAAGTTGAGAATTCCGTGAACTTAATTAAGCAACCAGCAAAGCATTCAATTTTGTTATGGTCGTGTTTTCTTTGTCTCACAGAGCGACAAAAGGAATTCTCAAGCTCCCAAACAATTGTCAAGTGGAATGTATCATTCATTAGCCAGATTCTGATGCCAAAATTTCTTTATCTTGAGTTTTTTTCCTTTGATTAATTTTCGAGGTAATGCAAAGAATTCAAAGTAATCTTCTTTTTTGATATTTTACAATATATCTTTTTTAAATACATATCTGTAATATGTTTTTTAAATGATTTTCTGCCGTTTAAACTACCGATTTAATTTTTTTTGGGGGGGTGGAGGGATTTAATTTTACTTCACTGTTATTTTAATCTGTGTGTTTTTTCAAAATAAGTTTAAAGGAATTCAAATTAAGTTGGTCGTTAAAGGGCATATAAGTAAATAAAAAGTTCTTTAAATTTGTGTCTGTATGTTTCCACATCTGATATCTCTTCCTGAATTTGTTTTTAAGACTCATGTAATATTTTATTTAAAGTTAGAATATAATTTTCAACAATAGATGAAGACGTTCCTGATATATTAGTACATTGCCGATAATAAAATTCATTCATCGGCACAAACAAAACTTAAAAATATGATAAAATAGAATTTTGAAGTTAATTTTGGTTCTCTAAATTATTAAAAGAAATGAAACTTGAACTAAGGAGTTAGCAATAAACAAAAATGAAACATACATATTTATTCTCACCAAATTAAATGTATTTTGATTTTATAATGAAAAAAGAAGAATTGTAGGCATGGAAGAGCAAGAATGTGAAAGTTAATCTAAGAAATGCCTTTATTCCCTTTAACTCGGCAAAATCCAAATGCGAAAAAAATATTACTGTGCCTTTCCTTATAGGACCTCTCTTCCGATTCATAATTATAAGAAAGCTTTAGGAAATCATAAATGCTAATGTGCTTTCTAAACAAGAAAGTAAAAGGATTTATATTTTTTCTTTGTTCAGCCTGCATATTAACAGCTTTAGTTGGAAGGAATTATAGTTTTGAAAAATGCTTGCAAATACGAAGTGATTTTTATTTTTCTTCGTAATTTGTTAGTACAACATCAATATTTAAAGACGACACAAATTAATTGCCACGCAGTTGAGGCTACTTTAAGTTCGCTGTTTATAAATACTAAAAAGGTATTGTTGTTGATGAACGTTATCTTCAAAGGGCTTGCTAGATCTTTACTTAGTGCCAATGGTCAATTTAATTTTTGATTAAATGCATAGCTTGTGAAATGTGTTATTCTAAATATATCCTAAAATGCTTCAAATGGCTCTTTTTTAAAATGATCTAAAACAAAACAAGAAATTTATCAATGAGCTTCACTAAACGAATATGATTAAATTATACTTTCAATAACATCCTTTTATAACTTTAGTTTCATAACTTTATAACATTTCTTTCATAACTTTCGATAAATATCCTTTGATCGAAAAATATTTATTAGGGCTGGTATTTTACATCATTCTCTTTTTGAAATAACAAAATAAAAATGAAAAACACGAATGACATTTACTTTTTGTGAGACGTTCATAATTATATTTTACAAGGAAAATTTAATTGTATTTTTCTTTTCTTTACATTTAAACTCATATTTTTCGGATTTATCATAAATTAAAATTAAAGGTCTTACAATCGATGGAAAAATATCATTTATGAAAAAGAACAAGTATTTCGTGTTTGCAGATAATTTAGGTCAACAAAAATTCTTTGCTGATTTCCTTTTAAATACAAAACTAACAAGCAATTTGTTACTAAGTAGGACAGACTAGTCACTAAAAAGTAAAAGATTTGTTAGAAATTCTACCCCTCGTAATTCTGTGATATATGTCATCATCATTTTTAGATTAATATTTTTTATGTTTAGAGTAGATATTCGCGAAGTGCAATTTTCGCGAGAAGCAATATGATTCTTGATTTCGCAACGTAGTAACTTCTTTTCTGTAATTTTTTTAGCTGATAAATAATATGTTTGCTAGAAAAATTTACCAAATATGAAATTTTACGAAATATACATTTTATGGGTATATAAATAAAAATAAGCATACTGAAAATCACCGAGCACTATTAAAATTAGCGGACGAAAATAAATTACTAAAATAATTCATAAATTTAATTCGCAAAGTCAGTTTTTAAAAGTGCATAAAAAGGATCGATATTTAATGAAAATTCAGGTAAAAAAACCACAAAAGTTAGTGAAGAAGTTAAAAATTTTTAAATTGAGTAATGTAGTTGAAAATTATTTTGAGAATGTTTTGGTAGGAACGAGATGCAGGCCTGGGATTTTATAAGCTTTGCTTGCAAATGGTATCAGTCCTCCAATGATCAATGCGCTGTAAAAAATACTTAAAGCAATAAATGGAAGTCTCAGTCGATTCCCATTGGTAAATATAATTAATATCCAGACACCATAATATAAATTTTTAAATAATGGCAAAAAATCTGAAGAACTGACTCTGAGATTATTATTCGTATTTTCTTTATATATAGTCCAAAAGTAGAGAAGATTCCAAGTTAATTCTCTCGGAAAATATTTCTGGAGCATCTAAGACTAAATAATTATGGAATTATTGCAATATTATTGAATTATTGTGAACATATTGTGGAATTATTGAAAGATAATATATAAATTGAAAAGGCTTCTTAAAAATGAATCCGCATTACTGCTCTAAGTGAAGTAAAGACAAGCATGTTTGCTTCATGTAAATACAAACTTATGTAAATAATAATACTATTTTATTTCCCTTAATTATTTACGCGTTGCCGTTCACACAAAAGAAAAACCTAAGAGACGTTGGTAGTTACTGTGTTTCGTTACACGTTATCTAAACTATGTTATCGCTCTGTCTATCGAAAATATTTAGCAAATTTATTTGCACCTGACAAGTTGCTATGGAGTAATATTATTTATGAGAATGGAAAACATTTGCTTGCAATTTTTAAAAAAATAATAATAAGCAGAGGATATAAGCTTGAAAATATATTCCATAACTAAAATTGTTTAGAGAAAATTACCTGCTTTATTTAATATGTTGAAGAAATATAAAATTTTAAAGAATAATTTAAAAGATAAAAGAATAAATAATAAGTTAAAGAATAAAAAAGGAAAGAGTTCTAAATGCACATAGATAAAAATCTATGAAATATTAGAGTATTAGTTTATCGAAGCTGTAATCTAATTATAATAAGCTATCTTGCAAATTCTCTTGCATAATACTTAGGAATAAAACTTTGAACAAAATCCGTGATTTAATAACGGTAAATTTTGTGTTATACAAAATCCGAATTAATTAGACACACTTTTCTATAGAAGCAAAGAGATAATATTGTTTCATTATTATGACTTATATTACCTTTCTTCATATTGCTAGAGCACATATAAAAGAATAAGATTAAAATTATTATAAGCTCTGTTTTCTTTTCTTTAATCGTAATATCGAAATCCATATAAGCTAAGTGAACATTTTCTAGTGAAAATAGATAACATTTTTACGTAAGAAGTTTAAAGTTTGAAGGATTTTTATCGTAATTTACTTATACAACTATATTTTAAACTTGAAGTTTTAAAAATATTGAGTAGATACTACACATTACTTTAGAGTCAATAAGACTTATTCTTTATTTTGCAAAAAAATCCAATTTCCTAGTGTAGACAGTAATTTGTGTCTATCACCACATATCAATAGAGAAGAGGAATAATAACGTTTTTTCAAATGGGTATCCAACAACCAATATGTCTTCACCATATTTTACTAAAGTATTTAAAACTTTATTTAAGTGGTTCTCTTTTCTTATGGAGGGAGTTAGAATCTTAACAACAATTATCTAACTTTTTTCTATGCAATTCTCTAACAATGCAAAAGACTTAAAAAACTATATATTTTATGACGACCGCGGACTTACCAACTTAGGTGTTAAAATTTTTAATAAATAAGGTTTTTTTCTGTTGTTATCTAAAATTTTTCCAATAGCAATTACTCGACATAGCCTAAATTACTTGTATAAAGTTAGTGTAAAGAAATTCACTTCACGATTTTAATCAGATTATTATTTGGAAGAATTTTCACGTACTTTTTCTCATTGGTACCAATTACCTTTGTGATTGGTTAAAGGTCGAACATCACTCAAGAGGAAAGCCTGCCCACACTCAAACATGTTTGCTTGCTGACCGTTGTCTGGCTACATCACGTTGTTTCAAAATAAGACACGTTTGAACAAGTGGAATTTATTAACCCACGTGCGCCTACTTTTTTTTAATGATTCACTTAGAATGGTATAACATAAATATAATAAATCACAAAATATAATATACACACATATTACAACATCCATTTCTAGATTTTAACACATGAAACACACGAGCGATTTTTGGAATGAGCGCAGAATAGCTCCTAGACATAAATTGTATTTTTGGAATAAATATATATTTGAGTAAATCTTTTGGATCTTATTTCTAGTTTTTACGAAACTTTTATTAGTATATGGACTTATTTATAATTATGCACTTTCTAAGAATTAATTCCTCAGAATTATCGTTAAATATCTTAAACAACCAGTAACGAGCGCTAACGACCTCTGCGTAAAAGTACCCGAGCCGGTTTAATTCCTTCCCTGCCAAACATGAGAGGATAAATAATAGAAATTTAAATTAAAAGAAAATAAATTAAAAGAAAACAATGATAAAATGAAAAATAATGAAAACAATAGACGTTTTTGCGTGCAAACGCAGCAGCAAAAAGTAATTGCTTCAACAGAAATTTTTTTAAAAGTACAACAAGAACTATAGAAAAACCAAAAGTTGACCAATACTTAGAACAATTTGTTAAGAAATTATTCAAAATGAAAAGGAACTAAAATGGCTCACTCATCAGAAAACACACGCTATTTTTAGTTCAAAAAGGAACAAGATTTTCTGTGGAAAGGAATGACAAAAAGTCAAAATTTATTCCTTCCTGTGGTCTTTTAGAAACCACACGCCATTTTTAGTTCAAAAAGGAACAAGATTTTCTGTGGAAAGGAATGACAAAAAGTCAAATTTATTCCTTCCTGTGGTCTTTAAAGGATAAAGATATAGGAACAGTCAAATCAATTAAATCTCATTAGCCTGCAGTATTCCGCTGAACCAGAAAACGGTCATTCTTCCATGCTATCAAAGCATGCCACTCACTATTAAATATTTTGATATGCTAAATATGAAATGATATTTTCTTGCAAAATGGAAGTGGAAATTTGATACTTCGATTAGCAATGGGTATAATTTTTTTTACTTGCATCTCAGAGATAACATATATTTGGATCTTGTTGAAAGTATTTAATAATAAGTTTAAAGAGTTTATAGGTAAATGCAATTGTTTATTAAGCTTTATTACCACATACTATCTCGTCTAATCATGAGGGATGGTGATAGTTTCCATATGTGATATTAATAAGTGAAATGTGCGTTATTCAAAGTCAACTCGGAATTAAAGATGAGATTATATAATTTTTTAATTAGTTTGAATAAGGTCAACTATAGAGGGTTACCTAAAAGTGACTGGGCTTTTTGAAAAATAAATGAAAAAAGAACTGGAAGCTACGTTGCTACATTGTGCATAGGTTAAAAATAACTTTCGACCAGAAAAGTTTGAAATTAGTTACAAATTCGACAATAAATGGTGCCTAAGTGTCAAAACACTACAATATGATGTTTTCTAGGTATCAACAGTATTGCAAGAGATTGCAGTCTAGTCCTTTATGTCGTCATTTCGTACTTCGATGCTCTACTCTTAGCTTGTAATGTTTAGAGATTACAATATTACTGCGCCGAAATATATTTAACTCCCATTAAAACAACCTTGTTTTATGGTAAAGAAATGTGGTGTAGGGACCTACAAAAGATCAATAACAAATTACTTCAGATTCAAAGATTGGCGTTATTGTCAATAACGAAATCGTATAGCTCAGTCTCAAATGAAACCATGCAGATGATCAGTGGGTGCATTCCTGTTGACATAAAGATTAAAGAGGAGGTAATAATAGCAAGACTAATTAAAGAAAACAAAATAAAACAGTATTATAATAGAATACAAAATTTTGATCTTGAATAATTGGTTAAGTCTTGGTAATACATATTATCAATCGAATGGAACTTTTTTGAAAATGACAACTCCATTAACACGATTTATACAAATGGATCCAAACGAAATGATAGAGTTGGCTGTGCCTTTGTCCTTTACCGTAATAGAAAAGAAACTGATCAGAAAATATTTCGTTTGGGCAACTGCTGCACTATTTCCATGGCGGAGACAGTTGCAATCAAGAAGGCCATATAATACATCATAGAAAACAAGATAAAAGATGTCATAATTGTATGTATTAGATTCAAGATCAGTTCTTATGTCTCTCAACTCCGTTTCTGAGAAAAGAAAACATATTAGCGATATAAAACCATTAATTGCAAGCTATCCATATAAAATTGAGCTTTATTGGATAAAAGCGCATATGGGGTTTGCTGGAAATGAAAGGGCAGACAGCCTTGCAAAACTTGCTACACCAAAAGATTTAATTGACACAAATTTCAACATTCCGTGCATTCAACTTTAAATCGAAAGCAAGATACAAAGGATGAATTCCTGGCAGAATAGATGGAGATATTCGACTAAAGGAAGATGGACAGAATATTTCTTTGAAGATGTCAACATAAAAAGACTCCAGGGAAAATTTTACCTTAACTAAATTTTCACTTCACCATGGTGCTTTCAAAGCACATCAAACTATATTTCTTGAGAATAAATGTGTATGTGGCAAAGCAGTAGGTACTATTCTACATACTGTCAGAGAGTGTGAGCTTTGGAAAAATCAAAGTAAATTGTGACCTCCTGAAGGATATGGAACTGAATACTTTACTGAAATTTAAACCTGTCGGAAACTCTGTCCTTCAGATTGTTGACAAAGGAACTAGATACCTAAGCTTAGCTTGGATACCTAAACAACATTTTCTTTGACATTTACTTCTTACTTTTTACGTATTTATTATTTAATTACCTTTTTGCTTTTGATTTTTTACTTTCTTTTTATTTTATTTATTTACTTACTTATTTGTGTTATTCTATTGTACATTTTCTTTTTACATTTCATAAGTTATTCTTTTGGCTTGTTTTGTTTAAATTCTCTTTCTGAGGAAGCCTATAGGTTGATGACCCTGTGGCCATTGGGAGGGTCAGAGTAGATCTTTAATTTTACTGTATTTGACATTTTTCTGATTGACACTCCGAGGACCTTGATACGAAAGTGCCAATTGCTGGTCCGCGGTTTTTGTCTTTTTGGATGTCTGTGGTATCCTATGGGGCCTTCTTGCTAGATGGGTTGTTTCATGGCATCTGATCTGCTTCCCGTGTGGTATCTGGTTGGTTGGAATATAAATCTTGTCTACTGCACAGAAATGGTTTATTCCTTGGAACGGTGAATACTTCTCGTCGGAATTTTTCCGCCTGAATCTCACTGCTGCGGAAGCAAGACGAAGTTCCCAGTACAAGTTCAGTGCGAACAAAGGACCAAAAAAAAATAAAGATTCTGGAAGGGGAAAATAAACATTCATTGTGTTAGAAAGGTCGGGTGACCATATTAGACTGCCACATTGGCTCATATCGTACATTAGGCGATCCAGCAGTGGCCCCGGTTTTCCGTTCACCTTGTTGCACTTTAGGTTGGAATACTAGAATTTCCAGGCACCTAATAATACTCCACTGTCTACACCTGCTTCCATACAGGATTGAAACTCAGGAGCTGCACTGTGAAAGGAATACAAGGGAAAAGTTTAAACGATTTGCTACTATATACAACCATATGTTGAATTCATATGACTATTGTATAATGATCATGTGTTGAATATATATGATCATTTATATTAAATTCATATGTTGTGATAAGTTACGGTGGCTAAAGTCCTAAGCAATTATTTTAGTATCTTCAACTTAACTAATTAAATAAACTACATCAAACTATGGAGAAATTCTCATAATATTGAAGAATATTCAACATTTCAACGCTTCACACTTTTAATACATTATATATGTAATTCATTATAAAGTTTAAGGTAAGTAAACAGTAAAGCGACAAAAAATTTCAAATATCGTATAAACATGTGTTACATTTAATACATAAATATTCTCTTTAGTTATAAATTTTTTAGTTTTGAAATCTTATATTTGAAAAATAAATTAAGATATTGATTCGAAATGAAATTTATTGAGTTACATGATAAGTATACTTTGTGGAAATCACTAATAAAATAAATGGACCGGACAACTAATTGGATTAATTAACGCAAACATATCCGTACTGAAAATTATATTTGTCTTTCCCAAAAATAAAATTTTTTAATTTTAAAATTTTGTTGAATTAGTTATTATACTAATTGCTGATTTTAAAAGCTATTCTTAAAAGTAAAAAGTCGCATTAATGTCTTTGAATGTGTTTTCATTTCGGAACTCAAAAAATCGTAGCTTTCCATTAAGACTGTTTCACTTAAAATTAAGACTTTTATTTGAGTTTAGAATCATCAGATAGGTTTAATTACTGTAAAGCACTTTTGATTTTTCTATTTCTGTTAAATGATATTGAGAAATGATTTAACTACAATATGCTTATAATAACATTTATTCTTATATTGTTCTTTAGAGTAACCTCTCGTTTGCTATATATATAACTTATTTACCTCAGTTCTTAAATGTAGTAAACTGAGAGAGAAAATGGATTTGTTAAGAACACGTCATTAGAATGTAAAAATGTATCAATGAAGCTGTGTAATGAAGTATTATACAATGATTATTCCTTAATCCTGTTTAAAATATTCGGTTTTAAACTAGATTATTTTTAATATATTTTACACCGAACACTCTTTAAATCTAAAACAAATATGCAACAGCAATTGAATAGAATTTCTGCGATGCACATACTTGTTAATCAAATAGACGAATCACTTAGCAATGGATTTGCAATTTGATTTAGACAAGTAAATGCATCAATTATCGTACACTTTCATTCTTTTTAATTAAATAGAAGCATCAATTACTGCAGTCGGAAAGTAGATTTTTATATCATCGCATTCTGAGATTTTTAAAGACATTATCCAAAATGTGTTTGACCTTTCGATTAGGTCGAAGCAAAATCTAAGATTTCCAGATGGTTTTTTCTCCCTCTGCCTATGAGATGCCCCAAATTTTTTTACTAAAATGTTGTTAAAATTTCCATCGTTTCAAGGAACTAATTGTTTCTCTTCTAATTGGCCTGCAAACAGTTTTATTACCATATTCTATCGCATGCTCCCAGCTGTGCTGGTAGATTTAAAGTAAATGAGGGTAGAAAGGAATGGCTAACAGAATACCATTCCATACCCCCTTTACTTGGAATAAGAATGACTGATTCTTTAATTTAATTTCGTTGGAAGGGTACCTAACGTCTTTATAATTTTTGTGCATTAATAAACATTCCATATCTGGCATAAAAGTCTACTTTAAATAAGGGGAATAAAGAAGAATAAGAAATGCTAATTAAAAAACTACAAATTTAATGATAAATACTTAAACGCTGTTCTACAGTCTACATTTACTTACACACTTTCAAAGTTACAAAAACCTATGTCATTTATAATAAAAAAGAATGGGCGTGGAAATGAGATTTAAGGTACCTATAAACAATATTATCCAAAAATTAGATTACCTGCAGAGAGAAGAAAAAAATATTCATGTTTCACAGGAACTACCAAAAGATTTATTTCGAGGTTGCAACGGTATTTTACCCCTATACGCTGTTCGTTGAGCTAGAATGATTTCTTAATGAAGGGATAGATTTTCGTGTTATTGTTATCTAGGAGATGCAGATCCGCTCCGGGGGGGCACCACGAATATGGGGATGAGAGACCGTCTGTAAAGTTAGAGGATTCTCTTCTGGGTATAGTAATTATGGGGGTTGAGTTGCCCCTTACTGATGACGATTCCTACCTCCTTCGGAAGGGACCGAGCAGTGGCAAGTAATGGCTGTTACGTCTGCGACCTCAGTATCCAAGCAGTTACAGCGGCCGTTCAGCAACGGATCTGGACGCTAAGGTAGGGCAGGTTAGCTCTCTTTTGAGATTACCCTTTTCAACCATTCTCGCAAGAAGAACTAATGAGCAACAGCACGGGATCTAGAAAAGGAACAAATATCTCATCTCCCAATGATCTGAGTAAGAGAAAATCCCTTTCTTATTTGGTCGTCTAAACTCGGTTTCAAAAGGTTTCCCATTCCAAAGGATTTTCTATTCTCCCTTGTTCTAGATGTTGAAATGGACATTTAAAATATAGCATACAAAATGTAGATACAATAATATTTCAGACACAGATTGAAGGCAATACACATTTGTTCAAATTATAAACTAAATGAGGAGTTTGTGAAAGAGAAAAGAACGGCTAAAACATTTATTATGGAGTTCTCCTTATCTTTCTTCAAGTTGTAAAACATCTGATATTGAAGTTCGCGTAATTTACAATTGCAATGATTTTTGTACTTTAGATAATATCTATTCAGTGCATGTATTTTATCACAAAGTTTATACGTCATTGTTTTAAAAAAATTCTTTTCAAAATCAGCTGGATTTCGATTTTAGAAGTTAGGCAATTTATTTGGTAAAATAATCTCATTTTAATGACAGTTTTTTCTGCTACTATCAATAAAATGTCATGTTATAAATAAAATATATTGCTATCAAATTGTGTAAAGAAATACCATTCTGAACCTCTTCCAGTTAAGATACCAATTCCTTTTTAAGACAGTTGTACCCAAGCATCATTTTACAGATTTAAATTTCACTGTTTCAAACTGTACCTATGTCTCCAATCCAATCCTTATTAATAATAAAATATTTATTTTTGGAAAACTTTTCATCATAATTTTTTTCGGATATATTTTGCTAAAACAGTTGTGTCTTATAATATGTATTTTGGATATGATTTGCCATTGTACAACTGAATACAAATGTAAAAGATTTTTCACTTTAATTTTTCTGTGCATATATGCGTACAGTAAGATAGCTACTTGAAGCTATTTGAATTGTGGAATGATACGGAAACACGGATCATTCCAAAATGCATATCAATATCGACTGATATCAACGAATGTCAAAACACGACTTCAGTCACGAAGATAGTCATCATTTCATCATTAATCATTCAGATAGTCATCTTTTAAGATTGACGACTGACATAAATTGACATCATTTTAGATACTGCGTCCATTTGCCACTGATGTGAGTTTATACTTCTCTAATGTTTGTATCTAGTTACTGCTTGTATGATTATATTTTGCATTAAATTTTAAAATGAATTTATTAATAAAATAAATACAATTGAATGTTTGAAAGTAAATTAAAAACGACATTGCAAACATTAAAACAATCTTTGTTTTAATTTTTTGTACATCTCCTTCATATAAAAGTCTTTTTCGTGCTAAAAACTGAATTTTTTTTATACACACATAAATATTCTTAAAAAAAACTCATTCACATTTATTTTTGCATCTGTGTATGTGTCATCCATTTTGAGCAGACAGCTTTAGATTTCATTCTTTATCTCCTCAATATTTAAAAACGAAAAGTTTTGAATTTCCGAAGACGTTATTTGAACATCAATATAATAAAGATTAAGATTCGCGAGCTAGAGTTCATTGAATTGTTAATAAAATTCAGAGATGATATCAAATTTCTATCAGGAAAGAGCATACCATTTTATGACACGATATTTACCGAAAATGCACACTTCAGGAGCAAGCATCTGTAATAAGGTAGGATTTCATCAAATAATATGGCAGAACAACATTCTACCACCCTTTCCTATTTTCTTCCGGGAAATAGGAAAGAAATTATTTGTCTGGAAGCCCATTCAGAATTTGAAGGGTTCTGACATCCACCTGTATATAAATAAGCTCATGACTTGATAATGCTGAAATCCTTCCTATTTTTAGAGTCCAAACATCACTTCGAATCAACTCCATCATGTCTCCATGCATGGTAGTGGAATGGTTTTGATGGCTAGAGTAGAGAGCTATTGTGTTAGCTCAAAACTTTCAACTATCTTCTAATTTCAGTTTTTGAGTATTTTTATAACTTCAGGAAAATAAAAGACTTTATTTTATAAAAATTGTCATATCTGAATTTCTTTATGATTTTAATTCACGATTTTAATACCACTCCATTGCATATGAATACCACAATCTCATTGCCTCGATTTTTTTTGTCTCATGATTTTCATCGAAATGAAAAAAAAAAATTCTTCTAATATGGAAAAATATAACAAAATCACACATTATTAGTTTCATAAAACGCAATATTATAAGAAATTTACGTATAAAACTAAACGCTGGTACACATATTTTTTTCTTATACATTATATCAGGTAATCATTTATACATAGAACTGGTGCTTTAAATATGCCAGGAAAAGAAGCAAAAGGAGTTAGTTGGTTTATGACGCATTTCTTGCTGTAAAGACGGGAACATGTATAAGGATTGATTTAATTTAAACATATATTGACACACTTTCAGAGAATCTGATTTAAAAGAATTAGGGAGCATACGAAAATTTTAAATATAATTTATTATTGAGTCTTTATAATCTAGATTGTCAGTCCTATCACCATCCGTAATTATTGATAAGAAAATGCATTGAATGAAGAACAATTGTGAAGTAAAATCTTTGAATGATACTCTATTGATTCTATTCTGCTCTTTATCACTGAAGTAGGCTAACTGCAACGACAGCAGTCGTTTAACTATACGCCAGGTTAATTGGGAAACCACTACCACTTTCCGATCACACACACACAGCTTGTTATATTTTAAGCTTACTGCATGCTATCTATACACCCAAGGCATGGTTAGAAAATTTAAAAATTAATTTGTCGAAACACCCTGGTTTCAGTAAGGAGAATTGTAATAAGCTTCATATCATGTTAGAGCATAAAAAAATTCTTGAATTTTCAATTTTTTTCCAAACAGAACATTTAAATTAATTATTACAGGGGGAGGTGCTGTACCTTGGTCAGGGTTGTATCTCGGCCAATCGTCGATATATCAAAACGAGAGTGTACAGAAATTTCGTTTCCCCTTCCAAAATATTTAGTTTAGAATGGCAATACTGTCAACTTCTACGTGGTTATATCGGGTTGAAAGTTTTTAACTGAAGTGAAAAAACAATTTTTCGGATGCTAGCGAAGCTTCAGGAGGAGTAAAATTTTCCTCCTCCTTTCCTATTTTCCTCTATTTTAAATATCTATATCTATATCTATATCTATGTAGTATCCCGGCAGGAGGCGCTCTTGCTTTTAAAAATGACAGACATTGCTATGCGAAACAGACAGAGAAGAAGTGCGATGGCGAACGACGGAATTTACGCCTGAACGATTTCACATGTCTTGATGTACAGGGCAGTGGCCGCCCTCCTGATTCTTGCGTTTTATCATTTTTACTTTGTCTTTTAAATGTGTTCTTGTCTTTTAAATTTGTGTGCCGTCTTAAATGTTGTGTCGTCATCATTAAATTCCTAAAATGGCACAGGCGTGTTTCTTCCGACTTCTTGTCGCCACACACGGGACCTAGACTCCCATACTACATGGGGATTCGGCCTGCTGAATTCAACAACCTATAAAAAATCCCCTAGAACCAGCCATATTGTTAATTTTTTGATGGCTGCTAATGACTATTTGATGTTGTGCCAGGCCTTTTGTTCCAAACCAAACTGGATTACCACTCTTGATGTGAAACATGCCGGTTTTCAAAACCGAAAGTTAGTACTTCGTCCTGCCAAACTGTAAGTACATTTTCATCATTCTCCTATAATTTGAAGAGAACATTGATGCTTGTTGAAGAGGATGAGGATGCTTGATGCAATTTTGAAATTGGTGACAATTTAACTGTGGGAGAGTTGAGGAATTATTTTCAGATTTATTTGATTTAAGAATTTCTAGTTGATGACGAATTCTTAATTTTTGATGCATTATTTTGATGAAGCGAAGGTTCCGTGATGAAAACTTTGCTTATTTGATGCTGTGCGTTCCTCCATTTTCCTACAGAAATATTTATTTTGGAGAATACTTTGATGTTTTGATATTAAAATTTTGGATGCTTTTGAAATTAGAACTTTGAAGTTTTAGAAGTAATTCTTTCGTGTTGCATTTGCATCTATTTTCCTGGGCAAGGATTTATTTTGAAGAATGATTCGATGAATATTTTGAGAAAATAATACCTAATTGGATGCTCATATAAGTTTACAGCTTCGGTTTTCTTCAAAAAAATAATTTTGATACATAATTTGATATTACGTATTGCTCTTGTGCCAAGACACACAGAGAAACATTACACACGCATTCTCCTTATTGTGGAGATGGTAGAGGGTGAAAACAAATTCTTATATGAATTTTTTAACCTCCGAAAAAAAGAATTTTTCCGAAATATGAAAAAACTAAACCATTGATTTTATAGTTATAAAATGAAACTGGAAATTTATATTACATTGGCGATAAATTAACGATGGTAAAAAATCATGACAATACCTAATAATTTATATATTGAAAACATATTCAAATTCTGGCAGTGCAAATACATTTTCTTTCTCTGTGGTAAATATTTTAACTTCACTGAATTTTCTGCTGCTGGAAAGGCAAGCCTTAACCAGAGGAAGAGTTTTGCCCTGAAGAGAGGGAACCATCTCGCTGACGGGACGACATGCTGCATGGGCACACGTAATGAAATTGTCCTTCAAAAGTTTCGCCAGATCTGCTTATCAAATAGTACCCCCGTTCAAAAAAATTCCTTTCCTGCAGCATAGCATCCCCGACGACAGAGGCCCCGGCTTCAAGAACTTCCCCACTGCAGCCACTTCGCCCTAACTGTTCCTGAATAATGATATGTGTGCTTATTTAATAACAAAAATTTATCTAAACCCACTTTTTTGATGTTGGATACAACACTGAGCTTATTTCTAGTTTACAGGTACAAGTACAATATGATGAATTTGGCCGAGGCATCAGCCTCCTCTCATAATATTTATTTACTCGCAGATAATTATTTATGCTTTTATTGATAAAAAATGTTTTCAATGTGTGTGTCAGTTATGGAACTCAGAAAGAGGGACAGGTAAAAATTATATATATACAGTATGGGAGTCTAGGTCCCGTGTGGTGTAATAATAAAGTCGAAGAAACACGCCTAGTTATTTTAGGAATTTAATGGTGACCACACATTTAAGACGGCACACAAATTTAAAAAGACAAGAACACACGAAAGACAAGAACATTGAAAGACAAGAACATTAAAAAGACAAAGAATAAAAAAGATAAAACGTAAGAATCAGAGGGATGGCGGCTACTGCCCTGTACATCAAGACATGAAATGTTCAGGTGTAAAATTCTCGCTCGCCATCGCATTTCTTCTTCTTCTGTCTGTTTCGCGCTGGCAATGTTCGTCATTTTGAGAGCAAAATCATGTGAAGTGACGTGTCAGCTGGTGAGAGGAGTGTAAATATGTCTCCTGCCGATACTACAGCGGCATTCTGACGGCACGAGCTGACCTCAGCGAGCTTTTTTTCTCCATTGTATAAAACATGATAGAGTAGCGCTTAAAATAAGAAGAACCTGAAATGAATAAAAAACGAGACAGAGAAAGAAGAATACAAACAATAAAAGTTTGAAATGTTATGAGTTCTCTTTAGATGCGGTGTGATGAGTCCCATTTAAGTAAATTTTGCCCACATTTTTATGTGTGGCCTGCTGCAGATGTGATGTTAGGAACTGTGTTGTCCGACTCTTTGACATCACAGCGGTCCTTCCTGACTTTAATCACTTCGTATCGAAGAATTTTGGTCGCAGCTGGTGGCAAGTCCTCAAACTGTGTTCACCTCAAATCTTGTGTCTCCAACCTTGTAGTGATGCTTTTTTATCTCTTCTTCTTGTAGTTTCATGTTTTTCCTCTTGAGAGAGGATTTCAGTGTCCTTCGGCCTTTCCATCGCTTTTATTCACAAAGAATACACTGGTCACAGTTCGATATGACGTTTTCCCCACATTTTCTCATATTAGAAAATAACTTGTTTACCGCTTCCAAAGCCTTATTAATATCATCAAATGACCCTTAGAATAATGAAATATTTTTAACAACTGCTCAATTTGCAATAGTTGAGGAACCACTTCAAAAAGATCAGAATCAAGCAGAATTAAAATATTCTTGCCAATAAAGTCAATAATTTGGTTGATTTTTTCCAAGAATTACTTGATTGATCTTAGATATTCACGCTTTGCTTAATAAATGGACTGCCCTGGATGCGAGCCATCGCGTGTTATAAGGAGCATTAGGTAATGACTTAAACACCCATATGCTTCATTTGTTTACCTGACGATGTAATATGATTTTGTATTCTAAAATCTCTGCACAAAGCCTGCTCACCTAGCAATTTTGGTGTTAACTGCACCATCTATGTTTTTTGAAATGCTGAGCAGCTCCTGGTTATAATTAAATTACTGCTGCAACCAAATAGTTTGGTGAATTTCTTTTAAACCTCGGTTAATACAAACCAAGTTCTATAACTTGAATATTTCTCTTCTGGGGAGAGTGCTCTTTTACTCATAATGAATTTCTTTGGGGTGAAATGGAGTTATTAGTTTCAGACGTTGGAAAGAGAATACACATAAACAAATGGGCACTTCAGTGTAATCTAAGTTCTGGCACTGCTTTGAAAATAAGTGTAATGATTTTCAGAAAGCTCTGTTTTAGAGTTTTTTGTCGCTGATTTTTGTTCAACCAAAATAAAACCTCAAGGTCATTTACACGCGTCGTTCAAGTGGTTGAAGGTATCACTTGTTGGTTCTGAATAAACTTTGAAACAAAACTAGTGAGACAAGGGTTTGAAAATTTATTTAATGATTTTAGGTTCTGGGAAATCTGAACGGCAACGTTTTTTCCAAAGAAGGACTTATTTTACCGTTTTCAAATTATAACCAGTCACCAAATTAATTTTAGACTTCAGAAGTTGGCTTCTTTCAAATTCTAAGTTCTAACTGTGGCTTCCGAGGAAGTCAATACGTTGATAAACGCTTTTGAGTACCATCAAGCTCGTCAATAATGATGTCACCTTAGAGGATAATAACAATGCCTTCTTTTAAGAAGATCACGAAATACAGATTAATAAACCTTGGAAAATACTGGGGCTGTTTCGCACCCCTAAAATGAACTTTATTAAATTCATATATTATCTCATCATGCAATATAAATAAATAAACTTTTACATTCTTCCATTTCCAATGGAAAACTTATTTTCAAATCAATAGTTGAGAAAGATTTCCTTATGGGCAATGGATCCAGAACCTCTATCAGGGTAAGATATCTTTATCTTAACTTTGTTACATTTAATTTATTGTAATGATGTATCGTACCCCTCATCTTTTTTCCTAAGATATCACGAATAGAGAATTGTAATCAGAACAACCTTTCTCGATAATACATTGGTTTAGCCAATAAGTTATTTGTTCATTTACTTTCTACGTTCTAGTAGGAAAAGTGAGTATAAACAGGAATTTGATCTGTAATTCACATCTAGCTTCCAGATTATATCCTGTTTTGTTAGGTTTTTATATAGATATTAATCAATGATGATAATTCATTTATTTAAATCACTGAATGCACAACCTAAAGGGTCACATATCAATAACATTTTGCAACATGAAACAGAAAAATACTCTTCGGTTTGCTATCACTTAAGAACGAATTCCGTCTTTATTAAATGTAAATCGAGTTTGAGTAAAAGAAAGTCAACAAACAAGTAAACCATCGGCGGTTTGTCATCACTGAGAACATGAATTTGCAGGTAAAGTAAGATTTTGGAATAGTGGGGTTGAATCCCAGAAAACCAATACTTGGACCGTGTTTCTGGCCAATCGAAAATGTTATTTGGGAGGGGATATAATGGTGGTGAAACCACCAAATAGGTTTCTAGTGTTTTGTGAAGGATATTTGAACCAGTGCCAGAAAGTGCAAAGTTAATTCGAATCTGCTATGTATGTCTACGCATGATTTCTGGGAAAACATTTTAAGAAATTTGATTTGCCAGCTCTAGCAGGTAGCAAGCTTAGATCATATTTGATATGAATTTAAGAATTTTTTGAGGTATGTACTTAGCATGAATATAGCCAAAAGTTTTGCAACCGTAGCATTATTTAATGTCGTTTTATTCGTACATGTTTGGGAACCTTAGTGATCTTAAATACAGGAGAACACGGTTGTAGGTCATAGTACGCCTGTCAACCAAAAAAGTTTCTTCTTCTGCATGAGGGGATTCAAATTTTTGTCATCGTTTAATCCTGAAAAGTTCTGAAATATTAAACAAGTTTTCACATTCTCAAATTCTTAAATTCTGACTTCCCAACGACATACAAAATAATTTATTTGTTCATGAATCATAGCATACCGTTTATGACATATCTAATCAGCATGAGGAAATCATCAAGAGAACCTTTGTAAGCAAGATCCGCATGGACAAAAATATTCTAGTGTAATGTTTCAAATGGTCAATACGTTTATATTCCAAACAATGCAATGCTGCTGTTTTATCCGAAAACTCATCCAATAAATGCTGTTTGTTCCCAATTTGTAATTCCCAATGAATAAATTCATTAAAGTTAACGTGGACTGTCAAGTATTTTAACAAAAGGCCTGGTGAATGGGGCATCATCTGGGCAATATATCTTCAAACATCAGAAATAAAAGTTCCAATGCTGTAATTATTCTGAGACGCCTATGGGTTAATTAAATCGACAATATCTGACCAAACGCCTCGGTACAATTACTGGCAGTGTATGAATGCCGAAGGCAAATGAAATTGAGTCGGCTCATCGTTCACCAGGATTTCCGTATTCTTCTGCCATTCGAGGAACAATTTATCGCTTACGCTTTGCTGCGAATTCGTTAGTTTCGATCCGATCTTCAAGGTCATTCGCTCTACTAAATTAGATGTCGCTGTTACGCAGAACGCTGATGTGTTAGAGATAGTATTCACAACATTTGTCTTAAATCAGTATAAAATTTTGATAGGTTTATATATAGCGTTTTAAATCCCTCATGAAAATTCTGCAACAACTTCTGTTTCAGCTTCTTCCCAACTGAAAGTCCGTAATCCTTGAAAATTTTGCACCCAGGAAACGATTTAGCCCATCGCCTCGCCAAAGATTAAACGATGCAAGTTAGATTCGATTTAGAGATTTGCAATTTTCGGAAAATTATTTATAGCCATTTTACATATTTTACAGAACAATCACAACATTCAAGATTAATAACTATCATCCTAATACATATCAAATATTTATTCACCAAATTGAAATAATCAATATTAATTCATAATCACACATCACCATCAACACCAATTCAGACAATATTCGCACATATGATTCATTTATTCATGGTTAAATTATGAGTTCAAATATAAATAATAGTAACCAAAAA